>JAODAL010001284.1:0-239677 GCA_025379985.1 Phyllomedusa bahiana | reverse complement strand
GTTCATTGACGCAGCCTCTACGTAAATCTTAAAAAAAGCAATTCTATATTCACCACGGGGGGAATTAAAAGGGGTTGCAAAAAAATCCCGTTTTTTTATATCAAAAATAACAGTTACGGGGTTTTTTTGACTTTTGGGGGCCCCCCAAGAAATTTTTCATTTTGACCAGCACTACTAAATTTTAAAAACCCAACAATTCTATTTCCCCCCCAAAGGGGTAAATTTGGGAAAGGTGAAAAAAAATCCCGTTTTTTATATCAAAACATAACAGTTACTTTTTTTTGACTTTTTGCCACCCAGCACTGGGGGTTCATTGTTTTCCAAAACCCCCCCCCCAAAACGAAAAAATTTTTTTAAAAATCAAAAAATTTTTCCTAAAAAAATTTCACCCCCATAATTTAAAATTTCAAAAAATTTTCGTTTTTTTTTTAAATTAAAAATTTTTTTTTTTAAAATAATAAAAAAAAAAAATTTAAACGGGTTTACGTGTTTTTTATTTTTGCGCACCCACCCCACTTTTCTTTGACGCAGCATCTACTAAATCTTAAAACAGAAATTTCCCTATATCACCAAGGTAATTTGAAATGAAAAAAATCCCTTTTTATTATATAAAACAAAACAGTTCCCTGTTTTTTTGCCCTTTTTGCGCCCCCCAAAACTTTTTCTTTTTGAGGGCAGCATCTCCGTAAATTTTTAAAAAACAGCAATTCTATTTTCCCCCAAGGGGTGAATTAAAAAGGCAAAAAATACCGTTTTTATATCAAAACTTAACAGTTACGTGTTTTTTGATTTTTGCGCCCCCAAAACCATTTTTCCATTGACGCAGCACTTACTAAATTTTAAAAACAAAAATTTCTATTTTCCCAACAGGTGAATTAAAATTTTTCAAAAAATACCGTTTATTATTTTCAAAACAAACGTTACGTGTTTTTTGACTTTTGGCACCCCCACTTTTTTATTAAACCCCGGGGCATCAAAGAAAATTTTAAAAACAGAAATTTCCCTATTTAAACCAAAAGGGAATTAAAAGGTTTGGCCAAAAAATACCGTTTTATTATATCAAAACATAACAGTTTACGTGTGTTTTTGACTTTTGCGCCCCGAGCACCTGTTTCATTTGAAGCAGCGCATCTACGTAAATCTTAAACAGCAATTTCTATATTTCACCAGAGGGGAATTGAAAAAGGTGCAAAAAATACGTACGTTTATATATCAAAACATAACAGATACGTGTTTTTGACTTTTGCGCAACCAGCACTGTTCATTGATGCAGCATCTACGTTAGATCTAAAAAAGCATTCTATATTCCTCCACAGGTGAATTGAAAGGTCAACAAAAATACCGTTATTTATACCAAAACATAACAGATTCGTGTTTTTGGACTTTTGCCAGTCCAGATTTGTGATAAGCCACCTTGCAGTTTAAATTTGAATCCAGCAATTTTGTTTTGATTATAGGATTGAGAATAGCTTGTGATTTGCCGTCTTTAATAAGAGACTTTCCAAACTTATTCCATACCTCGTCAAAATTTTTATTATTTCTGACATGAGCGAAATGCAGGTGGTAAGCGAGCAAAGAGGGTGGTAGCACATGAGGTGGTAGCAATTACGAGAGAAGGTGCTCCTTCCAGTGCTGGCGAACAACACCATGCTACGGAGATCGTCAGTTGCAGGACCGTCAGGCCTAGTCAAACGCTGGGGTCAGGGCCCTGTGAATCTAAGTAACGAACGATCGTCGCCAATCTGTCCTTCATTGTTATGCAACCTGCATTCTAGCAGTCTACCTCCTCGTCCTCGCTTCAACGGCCACAAAATCCGTCATCCAGCAATCATCAGCATCCGTCAACATGAAGCAGCCCAAAAGTCAACCCCTCGTGTGCCCACCACTGTCGGATAATCCATTGTCTGAAAGACCTCTTTGATGACATATAAAAATGACGGTTGGTTCAGAAGGGCAGCTATTAAAAGATCAAGAGGATGATTTAGTCTGCTCTGACTCCCAGATTTACTGATGCCATCAGAGTAGGGTGAAGGAAGCCGATCAACCTCGGTCAAAAACTCCCGGCGGAAGTCGGCAACCCCTTGCAGTGCCCCGTGCTTGTAGCCCGCAGCTTCTGGATGCAGAAAGTCAGACGACCGAGTCACCTCTGTTTATGATGTTGATGATGATGACGAACATTGCGGATCCATCCTGGTCTTATTCCGCAGAATTTGCTTGATCGACCGCTTCCTCATCAAGTGACGAGAGGCAAGACGATGGGGTAATGTCAATACGGGATCCCGCCACACAAAAAAGGGAGAGGGCGTCCGCAGAAGTCCGCTATATGATTCTGCAGCCTCGGTCCAGCGCAAACCCCGCTCCTCCTCGCTATCGCCGTCAAAAAGGTCCCAGACCTCTCAAGCCTGGGCCTTCCCTTTCTGAACAATGCCGCTGATTTCACACCCAGCGATGTCATATGCCGCCTTTTGCAGTAAACGCATAAGGAGAGGCAAGAACCTTAAGTGGTTACCCACCACCAACCTGTCTAGTCAAATGCTGCGACTGCATGAGTTGACATGGAGGGAACCCTTGGCCAAAAAAGGCCAGACCGACGCCGGCCTCCAACCACTTGTCACACCCTTTGTCTCCGCCCTCCTCCTCCCTCGCCACCACCAAGCCGTTCCTCAGACTGCCCATGTCTCTCAGAGTCATGATCAGATCAGCCTCCGCTTCAGCCTCCACCGTCCGCCCGAAGTACCACCAGCACCACCAGAGACCCATCCTACCCCTTCTCCTTCCGCCAGTTTGACGCACCTGCACGGCCCGTACACAGCGGCCAGATCATAGCAGCCATCCTTCTGTCTTCCAGGTTTGGGAGCAATAAGAAACACTTTAACCCAAACCATCCAAAGCCAAAAGCCTGAATCGGCAATTGCAGGCTTTTGGCCTTGGAAATGTTGCTTTCGTCTGGTGGACCACAGATTGGTTCCGCCACGTCATGGCCCTTGCCTTCCCCCAATACCAGATGCCGAGCAGGCATTTCTTTCTTTGCCAGAAAAGCCGTCCCTGCCCTGGCCACCACGTGTCATCTAAAATTTCAAGCGCGTTGGTCTGCATCTGTGTCCGGAAAAGTCCATCTCACACCACGACACATGGACTAGTAAACACGGCCAGGCCGCTATATCTCTGTGACAACTCACTGGTGATCTGGGTGGATGTCTCTGGGTGTGACGGTGGCTCTCAGCTCTCGGCGCACGCTCTTCAAAACCGCAGGGAAGGTGCATGGGGCTCTTTCCCCCCAAGGACCTCTGGTGGCAACACGTGCCCAGAGACACCAGGCGGCCGTGTTTTGGAAAATTAAACTGCCTTGGAGAACCGTCCACACACAGGCTAGGAGCTGTGGACGGCTCTAAGCAATGAGACCGAGCTATGGCTGGGTGACAAGAATCTTGTGCCAGGCAAGGTGTGTGCGATAACGCCCCGAAATCTGCTGGCCGCCCTTAAGATCGGTAGGCCTCGGAGCACAATCCTTGCCTGGCACATGTCATGAACCTTGTCGTCCATAAATTTCTAAAGAGCTAACCCGGTTCCTTGGACGCCTGCTGAATAAGGCTCGAGGTCTGATTCGCACTTCCGCCGTTCGCCACCTGCTTTCTCCGCGCCTGGCTTGCGGTTGCAGCTTCAGCTCGGCCCTCGCCCGTCAACCGTCTCATTGTTGACGTGCAACAAACGCTGGAATTCCACCCTTCACATGCTCCAGCGATTGGTTGCAGCTGCGCAAATGCCATTACGCAGTACGAAGTGACACATGGCCTGACAAGCAGCGTACAAAGACCTCGTGTGTTTGAACCACCGAGAATTGGAGGCAGGTGAAAGAGCTCTGCACCATCCATGCCATATTTGAAGAAGCCACCAAATGGTCAGTAACGGACAATGGCCCTTGTCATCAATGAGCAAAGTGGTGTCTTAGTTTCTGGAACGATCGGTGGACACTCTGAACAAACAGTCCCGCCAGCGATGGAGGAGGAGACGGAACAGAGCGGACACTGAGCTTTCTCTCTCCGTCAAATCCACAAGGCCCGACATTTCACAATTTCATCAGTTCTTCATAGGCAGTGGTTCTGGGTCCAAGCTAGTGCAGGTGGCGCATCAGCTCTCAGGTGCATCATCTCAGGCAAGTCAGGGCTGTGTTGAAGCTGTGCCGGAGGCATCGGAGGAAGAGGATGGAAGGAGGTATTCCTAACACCGATGTTACCGACGTCCCTCGCCTTGGAAAGAGGTTGACGCGAATTTGAGGCGGAGGAGGAAGATGAGGAAAGATCATTTTGGCTAGTGCCCACCGCCCTCGACCCATAGGGCTAGGGAAATCAAAGGCCATCTCTCACATGAGTGCTTGGATGCTCCATTTCCTCCAACATTATCCCTTCAGCATTAAGGCCATCAAAATAACAACAGTTACTACTGGGTGGCCACCCTCCTGGATCCCCGTTACAAACAAAAATCACACTTCCTTCCACCCAACCCCAATAGAGAGTAAAATGCAGGAAATGGAGACCTTGCTGATTGATCAACTGAGACATCTGATGCTTCTGGCTTCACGTTCCCAAATGTCACGGTTGGAACAACATCACACGTGACAGCAGTAGAGTGCCCAAGTAGGCGTATCGCAGCAGTCAGGCAAGTGGCAGTAAGCCTAATGGGTGACCCTCTGGCAAATCTTTGTTTTACCACCTCACAACGCATGCAGAATGCATGCACACACCCAAGCACACAGAGATCACTTTAAGATCATGGTGCACGACATATCTGCTTCTCAACAACCCGATGTTTTTTTTTTGCATGTTTTCCGGACCACCAATAGACTTCTGGGTATCCAAAATGGACAATGGCCCGACTGGCTCCTCACCGTCATTATAGAGGTGTTGTCCGCCCAGCAGCCAGCGTCATATCTGAGCGTCACCTTCAGCACAGCTGGAGGAGTCCATTACAGACAAACGCATCCGCTTTTTCACAGATAATGTGGTGATCGATTGACTTTCTCATCAGATGATCAGGCATGGATCTCTGATGATGTTGTGGCCCCAATTGCGAGGTCACTGATTATTGCAAGACTACTTCACATTCCTTTTCAAACAGAAATGGTCCTCTTGAAAACTTTTTTTTTTAAAATGATCATTTCTTACTGCAATTTTTATTCTCTTTTCCCAACAGTTCATTTTGCTGGTTTTGCTGTGAGGAGACTGTAAAAGACAGGCACGGTTTCCTGACAACGCCGTTTTCCATTTTACTCACTATTATCTTAAAAAGTTTTCCGACATTGTCAATGGTTTGAGGTCATGTTGCTGTGAGATACCAGCAAATAATCATGGTCCTTTGGAACAGAAATTGTGACATCTAAGTGGCCATTTCTCCCTCCACAATTTTTAATAGTGGCTGAGAAGTCATATTTATAATTTTTGGGTCATGTTGCTGTGAATACAGCTATAATATGTCCTTTGGAACTGAAATGTGCTTCTAAGTGGCATTTCTCCTCACAAATTTTTAATAGTGCTGAGTAAACATATTATAATGTTTGGGGTCATAATAACTGTGAGATACAGCAATAATCATGTCCTTTGTAACAGAAATGTGGCTTCTATCTAAGTGCATTTCTCCCTCACAATTTTTTAACGAGTGGAAGTGGAGAAGTCATTCTTTAATAATTTTTTGGGTCAGGGCTGCGTTGAAATGCAGCAATATCTCACAGTCCAAATATAAAAAAATGTGTTTCTAATTCTAACAGACATTTGTTCTTCACAATTGACCACAAAATGGCTCAAGGTCATTCTTTTAATTTTTGGGGCATTTTTGCTGTGACCATGCAGCTATACTACAGGTCCTATTCTAAAAAATTTGTTTCTAACAGCATTGTTCATCACAATTGTCAAGAGTGCTCAAGGGTGATGGTGCTGTCAGAAACAAGGAATAGGTAGGACACAGTTTAATTGGACCAGCATATTGCAAAATGACCTTGTTTTTTGCAAGATCTTTAACATAGCGATCAATCCCTGTAATGAGACCACCCATTTAATACAATAAAAAAATGAGAAACAAAGACATGGTGGGATTCCATCCTATTTTAAAAATGTGTTTTTCCTAGAATAAAGTACTAAAAACTTGCATGTGACAAATAGCTTGTTAAAAAAAATTCCTCAGAATTGTAACAAGGGAGGTACAGGAAAACTTGACCAGCATGTAGGATTATTCAGAGGACATGAGTATGGAAGCACGGACAGAGAAAACAAAGTAACAAGAGACCTATTTCCTCCACGCACGTTGAGTAAAATTAGAAAAAGAATGCCAAGATAAAGGCACCTGGTGTAACAGGAGCGTTAACCACCCAGTATTTCCAAGTGAAGCTCATGGTCCACACTCATACGAGGGGCAAGCACTACCCATGTATTGACTGTGGTACAGAGGAAGGCTGGAGTCTCACACTTCCCTTCCCGCACTCTCTTCAGCACGACAGTTTCCGTTGCTTGCGTCATCAGGGCATTTTAACCTGCGTGTTAATAGATGACGGACCGCAGCCTGGGCTTTCAACCCGGCAAAAAAACCGACTGTAACTCCGGCCCTGGTCAAGCATGATGGCCCAGGACAGGTAAAGCAATGTCCATTCCAACTAAAATTGGTGGTTGAAAGACTCCTTTTTCCGGCACTTTTAAATTGGGGGTCATGCAGTTTTGGGCACATGCTGTGGCCCAGGACAGGTATAGTCAATGTCCAGTTTCAACTAAAAAAGGTGGTTGAAAACTCCATATTCCGGCACTTTTTTAAATGTGGGATCCATGCAGGTTTGGGCTCAATGCTGTGGCCCAGTACAGTATAGTCAATGTCCAGTTTCAACTAAAATGGTGGTTGAAAGACTCCTTTTTCCGGCAACTTTTAAATGTGGGGGTCATGCAACGTTGGGCTCATGCTGTGGCCCAGGACAGGTATAGTCAATGTCATTCAACTAAAATGGTGGTTGAAAGACTCCCTTTCCTGCACGTTTTTATAAGGTGGGGGTCAGCAGGTTTGTGGCTCATGCTTGTTGCCCAGGACAGGTAATAGTCAATGTCCAGTGAAACTAAAATGGTGTTGAAAGACTCCTTTTCCGGCACTTTTTAAATGTGTGGGTCATGTCGAGGCTTGGCTCATGCGTGGCCACAGGACAGTATAGTTCAATGTCCAGTTTCAACAAAAAATGGTGGTTGGGAATAGACATTCCGTTTTCCGGCACTTTTTAAATGTGGGGGTCATGCAGGTTTTGGGGCTCATGCATGTGGCCCAGGACAGGTAATCAAAGTCCAGTTCATCAACTAAAATGGTGGTTGAAAAGACTCCTTTGTTTCCGCTGACTTATTTAAATATGTGGGGTCCATGCAAGGTTTTGGGCTCATGCGTGGCCCAGGACAGGTTATATCAATGTCCAGGTCAACAAAAATTGTGGTTGAAAGACTCTTTTTCGGCACTTTTTTAATGTGGGGGTCATGCAGTTTGGGGCTCATGCTTGGCCACAGACAGTATAGTCCAATGTCCAGTTCAACTAAAATGGTGGTTGAAAGACTCCTTTTTTCCGGCACTTTTTAAATGTGCGGGGACATGCAGGTTTGGCTCATGCTGTGCCCAGGACAGGTATAGTCAATGTCCAGTTCACAAAATGGTGTGGTTGAAAGACTCCTTTTTCACGGCACTTTTTAAATGTGGGTTGAATAGTCAATGCATGTTTGGGGCTCATGTCAGTGGCCCAGGACAGGTATAGTCCAATGTCCTCAGTGAAACTAAAATGGGGTTGAAACAACTCCTTTTTCGGCACTTTTTAAATGTGGGTCATGCCGGTTAGGGGCACATGCAAGTGGCCCAGGACAGTATAGTCAATGTTCCAGTGAAACAAAATGGTGGGTTCGTTAAAGACTCCTTTTCCGGCACTTTTTAAATGTGGGGTCCTTGCAGTTTGGGCTCATGCTGGGCCCAGGACAGTATAGTCAAATGTCCAGTGAAGACTACAAATGTGTGGATGAAAGACTCTTTTTTCCGGCACTTTCTTAAATGTGGGGGTCATGCAGGTTTGGGGGCTCATGCTGTGGCCCAGGACAGGTTAAAGTCAATGTCCAGATTCAACTAAAATGGTGGTTGAAAGACTCCTTTTTCCGGTACTTTTTTAATGTGGGGTCATTCGGTTTGGGGCTCATGCTGTGGCCCAGGACAGGTAAGTCAATGTCCAGTTTCAACTAAAGGTGGTTGAAAGACTCCTTTTCCCTGCACTCTTTTTTAATGGTCGGGGGTCATGCAGGTTTTGGCTACATCTGTGGCCCAGGACAGTGTATAGTCAATGTCCATACTTCAACTAAAATGGTGGTTGCACAGACTCCTTTTTTTCCGACACTTTTTAAATGTGGGGGTCATGCAGGTTTGGGGCTCATGCCTGTGGCCCAGGGACAGGTATAGTCAACTGTCCAAGTACAACTAAAATGGTGGTTTAAAGACTCTTTTTTCCGGCAACTTTTAAGAGGATTGGGGTCATCAAGGTTTGGGGCTCATGCTGTTGGCCCAGGACTAGGTAATAGTCAATGTCCAGTTCAACTAAAATGGAGGTTGAAAGACCTCCTTTTTCCGGCCACTTTTTAATGTGTGGGTCATGCAAGGTTTGGGCTCATCCTGTGGCCCAGGACACAGTATAGTCAATGTCCAGTTCAACTAAAATGGTGTTGAAAGACTCCTTTTTCCCGGCACTTTAAATGTGAGGGTCATGCAGGTTTTGGGGCTCATGCTGGGCCCAGGACAGGTATCAGTCAAAGTCCATTGAAACTAAAATGGATGGTTGAAAGACTCCTTTTTCTTCCGCACTTTTAAATGTGGGGGGTCATGCAGGTTTGGGGCCTCATGCTGTGGCCCGGACAAGTATAGTCAATGTCCAGTTCAAACTAAAATGGTGGTTGCAAAGACTCCTTTTTCCGGCACTTTGTTAAAATGTGGAGGGGTCATGCAGAGTGTGTGCTACATGCTGTCGGCGCCGGACAGTATATGTCAATGGTCCAAATGAAACTAAAATGGTGGTTTGAAAGACTCCTTTTTTTCGCGGCACTTTTTAAATGTGGGGTCCATGCAGTTTGGGCTCATGCTGTTGCCAGGACCAGGTATAGTCAATGTCCATTCAACTAAAATGGTGGTTGAAAAGAACTCCTTATTCCGGCACTTTTTCTAAATGTGGGGGTCTGCAGGTAGGGCTCATGTTGTGGCCCAGGACAGGTATAGTTCCAATTGTCCAGTTTCAACTAAAATGATGGTTGAATGACTTCCTTTATTCCGGCAGTTCTTTTTAATGTGGGGTCATGCAGGTTGAGGGCTCAATGCTGTCGGCCACACGGACAGGTATAGTACCAATGTCCAGTGAAACTAAAAGGTGGTTGAAAGACTCCATTTTTCCGGCACTTTGAAATGTGGTGTCATGCAGGTTTGGGGCTCATGCGTGGCCAGGACAGGTGTATAGTCAATCACCAGTGAAACTAAAATGGTGGTTGAACGACTCATTTTCCGCACTTTTTAAATGTGGGGGTCATGCTGGTTTGGGGTCATGCTGTGGTCCCAGGACAGGTATATTCAATGTCCAGTTCAAACTAAAATGGTGGTTGAAAGACTCCTTTTCCGGCACTTTTTAATGTGGGTGGTCATCGCAGGTTTGGCTCACTGTGGCCCAGGACATTATAGCAATGTCCAGATTCCAACCTAAAATGGTGGTTGAAAGACACCTTTTTTTCCGGCACTTTTAAAATGTGGGGGTCAGCAGTTTGGGGCTCATGCTGTGGCCCCAGGACAGGTATAGTCAATGTCCAGTGAAACTAAAATGGTGGTTGAAAACTCCTTTTTCCGGCACTTTTTTAATGTGGGTGGGGGTCATGCAAGGTTTGGCTCATGCAGTGGGCCCTGGACAGGTTATAATCAATGTCCAGGTGAAACTAAAATGGTGGTTGGAAGGACTTCCGTTTTTCGGCACTTTTTAAAATGTGGGGTCATGCAGGTTTGAGCTCATGCTGTGGCCCATACAGGATAAGTCAATGTCCGCTGAAACTAAATGGGGTTGAAAGACTCCTTTTTCCGCACTTTTTAACTGTGGGGGTCATCAGGTTTGGGCACATGCAGTGGCCCAGGACAGTATAGTCAATGTTTCATGGAAACTAAAATGGTGTTGAAAAACTCCTTTTTCCGGCACTTTTTTAAATATGGGGGTCATGCAGGTTTGGGGCTCAGCTGTGGCCAGGACAGGTATAGTCCCCATGTCCAGTTCAACTAAACAATGGTGGTTGAAGATCTCCTTTTTTTCCCGGCACTTTTTAAATGTGGGGGTCATGCAGTTTGGGGTTCATGCTGCGTTCCAGGACAGGGATATTCAATGTCCAGTCAAGTAACAATGAGGGTTCAAATCATACTGCTTCTGCACTTTTAATCTTCTGTGCGGTGATGCAGGTTATTGGTCAGGCTGTGGTACAAGACCAGGGGATAGTAAAATGTTCTGTGACTTTTTTTCGTGACTTTTTCTCATAACCTAAGTGTGTTGCTAAGATGTAGCCCGTATCCATTAGACTGTGTGGATGTTTAATTTCACTTTCTCCAGCCTTGTTTTTGGTGTAATAAATGAAGGTGTTGTTGCTCCTCCCAAAGACTAATGGTCATCGCTCATAATCGACTGCTCACTATCGAAAACCTTATCGATACGCCGGACATCGACTATCGACTCGATCTTCGATAGCCATCGCAAACGCTCAACACTACTCATAAGTTGTAATGAACACTTCTATAAAATGCTGTTCCACTTTTGTTGAAATGGATCTGGATATGGTGTAGTTGGTAACGCTTTAATGCGAAGACCATGTGGAATCATCTCTTTTTCAGTATACTTCAAAAGTGTAGTATAATCCCACCATATTTCTGTTTCTTTTTAAGGGGTGGAGACTCCTTATTAGATTGTCTCATTTCCTTGCATGACTTCTATGAGTAAGGGTGTGTGCCTGAAACACATCATTGGTCCCATCATTATGTTACCTACTATTTTTGTTGTTTTTGTAATCTGGACATGGTTTTATATTTTTTAATAATTTGTTTGCTACGTTGGAAACTCCATGGATCTCCCTCATTGGTGCCAACTTTTACTCTCTATAACATTAAACTGCCCCTTTGGGGTCTAAGAAAAAACTTTAGAAGGAAAAATCCTTTTTACCGTAAGAAGTTTAATAAATTTGTTAAAGTCCATTGTAGAGCGAAAAAGATCAAACCTGGTGGAAGGTAGGAAATTCAGTCCTTTTGCCAAACCCTGTAGTTGTTCAAAAGAAACCACTGTGAGTGACAGCACAATGATGTTGGAGCAGCTTATTTCTGACACACATTTTGGTATGGGGGTCTCCGACATCCATTCGCATATCTCCGTTGGAGAAGGTCTACGTCTGTCTCTCCTTGTTCATTTCGATTTGTAGGTATAAAAAATTTTCCTTGGCTAATCCCACATGAAGTGGATTGGCCTTACTTTTAAGAACCACTATCGATATCTGAAGGTTCACTGTTGGAGTCTGACGTACCCACTTCAGGAAAAAGAGACATGTGTGCACTGATTTTGCTGTGTCTGTTCATTAATCTGAGGAATTTTTCTTAGCATTCTTAGTTTTTACACATTGACCTTATGTTTTTTTGGAAATGAGGAGTCCTCAGAGACTATAACTTATAGAGCGTGAGCCGTGTGAAAGAGTTATCATATATTTGTACAGAACAGTTTTAATTGTAATGTAATATTGTATGTAATACAGCAATATTGACTGCATAGAGTGTACTGAACGTAATATATCCTACAGTGGCGGTACTAGAGAACGTATCTGCAGAGTTACCAGTTAAAATCGGTTTTGCCAAGAAGTGCTTTCCTTAGTTAAGGGTGGCCCCGTCTCCTCAGTTTGAAAAAAGGGGTTTTTTGTGTTCCTGTGTTTAAAAAAAAAAAGTGCCTCCTTCGTGATGTCCACACCCTACCATGCAGGGTCCCAAAGGGTGGAATCCCTTTGTTGTCAGCCTGTTTTTGTGAGAAGCTCTGAGGTCTAGCTAGCAAAATGGTTTTGGCTAAACCACAGAGGAGAACTTGTATTGTGCACAAGCTATATGGTTTTTTTTTTCTCCCTCTATTACTCAGGAGAAAAGATAAGAACCCGAAGCAGCCCTTCATGATACTGCAGGTGGGTTGGAGGTGTGGGAGAAAAAAACTAAAGGATCAAACAGAGAGCTGACTGCAGTTTTTTTATAACTACATTACAGCGATTTCCCGCCTCTCCTAACTGAAGCACTGAAAAAAGGGGGTTTTGGGGGAAACCCTTTGGGAGCCCTTTTAATGTGGTATGGTAGGGGGGGTGATGAGAGAATAGAATAGTGCATGCCCAGCAGCATGTTTGCTCTCCCCCTCCTTTTAAAGCTGGGTTTCCTGTGCCCTGCCATCAATAAAAAAGTACAAACAATGCAAGCTGGCCAGCCAGGAGGTGGCTGGATATAATGTAAACAAGCAGTAAACAAATGAGAACTAAGTAAGACTGCAGTTGAGACAGGCTACATTTGTTTAATCACATAATTAAAAAAAAGTGATTTAAAATTTGATTTTGGAGGATCCCACGTCACCATTAGATCAGGGCAAAACCCCTTTAAGAAACCAGAAATTAGCAGCGATTATCACATACTGCTTTCTCTTTTTACATTGTTATATTTGTATTTTTTTTTTTAGTTTTGGCAAGCCAATTAGCTCTTTTCTAGTCCGGTGGAACAAATGCGGTCATTCAAGAATCATGAGGCATTAGAAGTAAGGGTGCTTTCACACAGCGCAGTTTTGGTACAATTTTAACTGCGCTCCAATTAAACTGCCTTTAATACCAGCAAGCTTCTTTCAGTTATCTAAATTGTTCAAACACACTAATTGATTACTCACTTTCCAAACAGTTTATATAAGTGAAAGAAGCTTGCTGGTAATAAAAGCACATAATTGGAGCGCAGTTAAAACTGCACCAAAACTGCGCTGTGTGAAAGCACCCTAACTGCGCTCCAATTAAACTCCCTTTATTCAGAAAGGTGTTTTTAGTAAGTAATCAATTACTGTGTTTGAAGTCTTGTGGATTACAAACACACTAATTGATTACTTACTTTCCAAACAATTTAGATAAGTGAAAAAGCTTGCTGGTAAAAAAGGTAGCTTAATTGGTGCGCAGTTGAAACTGCATCAAAACTGCCCTGTGTGAAAGCGCCCTATGGGTCTCTTCCTGTGTTAAACATTTAATATAGATTTTATTTTATCCCACTTCTATTTCATTTTATTCTGTGAACACAGTAGAGCAAAATGTTTAATCACATTGCTTTTCATCATCATCCTCTAAAAGTCCTTCCTTATTAATTTCCAAAACACCGTTTTACTGTTTCTATAAATGAAGGACATTTTAGGGTTAGTGGTATTCTCTTTCATAATAAGGCTCTCTCTAGCGCTGCTCTCTACTTTTTACATCATTAACTTTTTTTCTTGATAGTTTTCACTGATTTTTCATTGCTGTTCTGTTTCAGTAGTTTTAAAGGGGTTTTCTCACTACAAAGATCATATCTGTAAAGATGGGGACAGTAAAAATGAGCAATTTTGCAATTGCTCTGTATTACCTAAATCATTTAGCAGCTGTTACCTCATTTGTATGTGTCTCGAGCAACTTCTACAGCCTGCAGTGGTCCAATATTCGAACTGGTTAAATGAGCTGAAGGCTCCGTGCTGCACACAGTTGCGACGTTTCGGAAACTCCAGTTTCCTTTCTCAAGCTCCAGTTTCCTTTCTCATGCTTAGAAAGGAAACTGGAATTTCCGAAACGTCTCAGCTGTGTGCAGCATGGAGCCTTCAGCTCATGTAACCAGCTCGAATATTGGACTCTATTTTGCTGAGATGTGAAGCTAAAGTGATGGCTGTAATATACAGCTAAGTACTGACTTGCTCATTAATATTAATGTGACGATTTGGAGTATGTTGGCATTGTTGCTTGAAGTTCATACACCATGCACTTTAGGATATAAGTAAAATAATTATTCAGCAATACCTGTGTCCAGGACCTGTGAAGCCTGGGCCTTTTTCGATCAAGCCTCAGATTTGCTGACTAACGTCATATGCTGGATTTGCCATCAATGCGTCAGTAGAGGAAAGAATGAAAAGAGTTTAAGCACCACGAGCATGAACAGGCACATGCATGGAAAGCATGAATTGCTGTGGAAAAGTCACTTGGAGAAAAAAGGCCACACAGGTTCTTTGCTCCGAACCACTGTGATATATTCTGCATCCTCTTCCTCCGTCACTTCCAAGCCCAAGTGGTCCTCTGCTGCCAATGTGCTGGAGCAGCATGAGCAAGCACCATCCACAGTCCCAGATGCTGTCAGCCGATTCCCACCACCAGCAACACAGTCTACACCTTCCCCTTCCACCAGTGTGACCTGCACGCCGTACAGCAGCCAGTCCAGCAGCCAGCCTTCTGTGTATCAGGTGTGAGAGCATAAGAAACGCTTTCACCAAAACCATCCTCAACCACCCCAATTTATAAAAATGAATCAAGTGTGGATCTGTGACCATTTTGTTGCCCCGGTTGCCGATGTCACTGACTAGTAAACTGTAGCACGTCTCCTTGACAATGTGAAATACACACCTAAACTACACTACATCTCATGTCTGTAGTTCCTGTGCCTGCTGCTTCTACAAATTATATTCTACTGCTGCCAACTGCTAGATTTACAAGTCTTACGGCTGAATTTATTTTTAAATATACACCTGTATGACCTTAATTTGCATTGCATATACCTCTTACTCCTCCTCCTTATAACCCTCCAAATCTTTATTTTTTAAATGCATCCACCTGTACTACCACCAAATGTACTAAGTCCTGTGATCCTCAACCTCGATGTTTCCCATTGGCATGTTTTTGCTGCCACCATTGGTACGGCCACCTAATATTGTTGAACCGGAACCTTGCTGTTCCCCATTGCCATGTTCTCACTGCCACCAATGGTACTGCCACCTAATCTTGTTGAACTGAAACTTCGCTGTTCCCCATTGCCATTTTCTCGCTGCCACCAGTGGTACTGCCGCCTAATCTTATCAAACTGGAACCTCCATGTTTCCCATTGTCATGTTCTCGCTGCCACCAATGGTACTGCTGCCAAATCTTTTTGAACCGGAACCTCGCTGTTCCCCATTGCCATGTTCTCGCTGCCACCAATGGTACAGCCGCCTAATCTTGTCGAACCGGAACCTCTATGTTCCCCATTGCCATGTTCTCGCTGCCACCAATGGTACTGCCACCTAATCCTGTCGAACCAGACCCTCCATGTTCCCCATTGGCATGTTCTCGTTGCCACCAATGGTACTGCTGCCAAATCTTGTCGAACCAGAACCTCCATGTTCCCCATTTGCATGTTCTCGCTGCCACCAATGGTACTGCCGTCTAAGCTAGTCCAGCCTGCAGAGGCGTAAGTTCAAGTTCTTGGGCCCGGGTGCAAAAAGGGAAATGGGCTCCCCTATTACCAGGGCTGCCACCAGTCATCTAGTAATCATTTCAGGACCCCATACAGCCAAATCAAATGTGGCCCACACCCATTACTAGTTCCTATATTTTAACATATCAGTGGGCCCCTTTTTGATTACGGCCCATACTGCCCTATTGGCACCCATGCCAGTTACCATGTGCCATTTCCAATACTGGCGTCTTCTTATGTGTCAAAGTGGCTTTTGGGCCCCCTCAGGATGCAGGGCCCCGTAGCAGCTGCTACTGCTGCACCTCCTATAGCTAAGCACCTGCTTGTAAGCTGTCCTAATCTTTTTAGTTAGTCATTGAAAGGAATGAAGTATTTCAGCCTCTCAATTTTTTTCTGTCACTCTTAGAGCCAAATTTTCTTCACTAAGTTGTTCCACTTATCCAGCTTACTGTTATGGATGGTAATTACTTAGGTGAGCTTCTCCTCACCTGTATAGGTATAAAAATTAACCCAAACATCTTCTCCCATTGACTTTAATGGGGTTCGAGTTCGAATCGAACCTTGAACCGAACACCACTACTATTCGAAGTTCAACTCGAACATTTTACTGTTCGCTCATCACTAATCACTACCTCATGGATATTAAACCTCAATAAACTTTTAATACATATGCTGTGGTGATACATGGTTGTGGCATTGTGGTAATATTCAGTCACTATGTGGTGGTGATACATAATATTCTGCAGTCACTTTTATTTGTAGGGGCTATTCACTGACAGATAGCAGGTAAATTGATATTTAATATGCATGTGGTGATGGTATGTGGTTATGGCATTGTAGTAATATTCAGTCACTATGTGGTGGTGATAGAGAGTGGTGTTAGGGCTCTTTTAGGAGATAGGTGCGGGTCCCGCTAGGGCTCTTTTAGGAGATAGGTACGGGTCCCAAACCCCCACCTATTAAACATTGATAGCATATCCTTAGGATATGCCATCAATGCATAGGGAAACAATGCTGCCAAAAAATATTTTCTTTGGAGGGGGGGTTCTAATTCATGTATGTAAAGTTTGTTGTGTGTGTGTGAAATAGTAGGCACTACAGGGGGTAGTAGGGACAAAGGGGCACCACTGAAATATAATTAGGGGGGACAGGAAGAAAATTACATGGGTGGAAAACTTGTCATTGTCACATGACAGCGCTGATTGCAAATTGCAATTAGAAGAAAAGAAGTGATGTGGATTAGATCAGCACAGCCATGTGCTACCACACAGTGACAAGATTCCACTTTTTGTAACATTAGAGGGCTGTATTTATAACATTTATAACTGTTTACCGCAATGCAGGTGTTCTGGTTACAAGGATTGCTTGTGAGTCCTGTGAGGGAGGTAACTATCACAGCTATCCAGGCATGAGAACTGACCATTGCAGGAGGTCTGGAGAGCTGTGACATCCATTCCCTCTCACTGCTCACACAGTGAAGAGGACTCAGGAGGTAGCTGGGAGAGGGTGTGATGAGGTCACCACTCCTCAGTGAGGAGAGACAGGTCTTCTGGGAGGAGAGACCCGCCCCTGGATTTGAAAATCTAAGCCAGAGAAAATGCTCAGATGCCTGTGAAAACCTGTAGTGAGAAAACCTCTTTAATGCTTTGTTTTTTTGTCACCACTGCATTTTTTTCCTCCATGTTGGTTTTCATAGTTACATGCCAATCAAAAACACTAGGGAATACTCATTTTGGTTCCTTAAAAGTTGGAACCGTTTTTGAGTATGTTTGGGGCACTGATTCTGAAAATTACACCCGTTTTCCCCTATCAGCTCTAATTTTAGAGATCGGGCATTGCCACCTTACCAAGTATATGCTGTTGAAAGTAGTGTTCACTCAATATTATGCAAAAGTAATGTTGGAAATTCAGTGAAACAGGAAAGACATAAATTTTAGAACATTTTAAAGAACATGTGCAGACAAAAACATGAATGTGCATGAGCAAATCCAATTCTATTAATCTGCACTACAGATTTATAGACAAATTAATCACAAGAACAATGTAGAATCATGTAATCAACATCTCATCAACTAGAGCTGCTGGAACAAAATGGATGAGATTGTCAGACTCAGCAGCACTCAAATACCAAGGATAAGGTCAAAATTTCTAGGCACCTAAAAAAAAATATTTTTTTGGTCCCCATGTAATAGATGGAAAACTGATATACAAAATGCATCAGGATTTTCTGTCTTCAATATATTACTATTAGCATTAATAGGTGAAAACAAATGATTTACAAAGACAATTCAATTGCTTTTCAGAATTAAATTGGTCCAGAGAGTCAGAAACTATATATGTAGTCATTATATTTTCTTTGCAGAAGCCACTGCAGAGAAATATAGTTTTACATACTGTATACAGAAGGACATTCAAATGACTGGCCAACCATGTAATATATGGAGCAACCAGTTTTACTAGAGCCGGAGCTAATAGAGTGTATTCTCAGCCCCTCTATGACATCCAATTGCCCCAACTTTAATTCGAATTGATCGTCTTGATGACACATAGGTTTTATAAGTACAAAAATAATGTGATGAAGGGTTGCAAAAAGGAATAAGTTTCCAAGCATTGCCATCTACCAGAAAACTTTTGTTACATAGCTTCAGTCCAGTAGAATAATTGTTGCTGTGATTATGTTAATAAACTTGGTAATAATAGCTGTTTGACAAGCAATTATTGTTACCCTAAATTTTGTAGCTCTAAATGATTCTCTTCAATTTAGCAGTGACCCAGATTCATAATTATTACTCATTAAAAACCTATAGACCACATAACGACTTCATAATTTTAGAAATAATTAACTACAACACCAACTATCATTTGTTTCTATTGAAAATATATTGTTTTATGATTTGTAAGCTGTAATAATACAGAGTGATTACAATACTTTTATCCCTGTAACAAGAAGTCATAGAGTGTGTGCACTAAAAGTGAAGCTTTTATCGAGAAACAAGAGGATGGACCCCACCGTGTCAGAGGAAGGGATTATTTGAAGCATGTGCAGGGTTGGGGTTAGGCAGTATTGGTTGTGGCAAAGTAGCAGACAGTTGATTCAGTGGTGCCACAGGAGCGTAGTGGAAATTCAGTGAAGGATAAAGGCTGACCACAGGGGGAAAACTCTGCATTGGAAGTGGTATGGTAGATGGCACTGTGATCCCAGGCACCGGAGAAATTGTCCTTAAGTGATTGATTCCAGTATCCACTGAGTTAATTGGCAAAAGACCAACATTCTGAACTGGCATTTGCATTCCAGTAGTTGGCAGAGGAGAGGCAGCTCGCATTTGGTTGAGAGAAGGTCTCTGGTCTCCATACTGAAATGGGTTGGTTGGCGATGGCTCTCTCAGACCTACAGGAAAATGTAAAGAAAATTTTAGCTAATACAGTAAAATGTAAATTTAACCTATTTTATGATGGTAGACAGCAAGAATATAATATTGCAGTTTTAGGTTCTGGTTTTCCCTAATAGATCTCTTGGTAATCTCTCTCGAGATGGACATACATTTTAACTCACATCTTCTGGCAAGAGCTTTTGTTTGTACATAGTAATACATAATTGGATGATGCACGGAGGGGTAGTAAGGCATTTTGCCCCTTTTATTACTGATGTCTCATTCCCTCTGTATATATATATATGATGAACATCTGTGCATGCATAGCTCCTTAAGGATCACAATACATCTTTTGTCATCGGGGAAGACTCCTGTTCTTGATGAAGCAGGTGTTCAGGTGTCTAATGAAAGCCGGGACCCTGCTGTGATGTCAAAGAGTGAACATACCTCAGATCTGAGCTGTTTAGCCCCTTAAATGTCATAGTGAATATGAACATTTCATCTAAGTGGTTTTACAGGGAGGGTGTTCCCTCTCTCACCCTATTGGCACTCTTTGTGATGTATTCCCAGGGGGCTGATGGTTTTACATGATAGCCGGGTACCTAATGAATGCTCCCAGTTCTGACTTCTGTCTATGCTTTTTAGGCCCTGGAAGATATATGGTCCAGTAGGATGCTTGGCAGTATTACACTGACAAGCATAATGTAATGCACTACTTAAATATTGCTTAAACATGCTATCAAATTATTGCATGTTTAAGTCCCCATGTTGGACAGAAAAAAAAATTAAAAAAACAAGACAGACAAAAATGAAAAAATCCCTATAGATAGAAAAAAAAGAAATAAATGAAACCTATACATGATTGGTATTGCTGCAGCCATAATAGTCTAAACTATAAAACAATCAGATTTCTTATCTCACATGATAAACAGCATTAAAAATATATAAAAACAATGCTAATTGTTTGGTCATCTCCTTCCCAAAAATATAAAAAAAACACTCACAAAGTCTTCTATAACCTATAATGGTACCAATAAGTACTAAAAGTCATCCCAAAAACAAAAACAAGCCCTCATACAGATCTGTCAACAGAAAGATAAAAATGTTACAGGTCTTGGAATGCAGAGACACACAAAGGAACCTGTCCATGCTGACTAAGTTTGATGGGAATCCTAAGGCTTGCTGACCATCTTTTCAGTCAGTGGGGAGCTTTTCAGAGTTGTGGGAGTTTAGCTGCAAAAATGGTAGGCACAAACGGGTTTTGGATGCAAAAATAACAGTTTTTTTTATTTACATGGCAAATAAAACAAAGGTATAGCAATCAGGAACAAAAAAACACTCTCCAGCCAGAGCTATCACAGCATCCTGTTAAAGTCCATACACAGAACAAACATGTGGCCTAACTTCAGCTAATTAGTAGTGTTGCGAGTACCTAGTGCCACCCTTCGGTCTGTGCAATGCCTCAGCTGTGTTCCAGGAATTCATGAACAACATCTTCAGAGACCTTTGTATTCCTGTGTAGTCAATTACCTGGATGACATCCTGGTGTTCTCTTCTGATCCAGAGTCCCACCGGATCCATGTACGGCAGGTGCTGAGGAGCCTGAGAAATAATTGCCTCTATGTCAAGCTCAAGAAGTTCCTCTTCCGCCAGCCCAGCCTTCCTTTCGCGGATATACAATCACGTACAAGGGTCTGCAGATAGATTCTGCTAAGATGTCTCCCATCTTGCAGTGGTCTCGGCCCATTTGTCTCCACCCGGAAGAACGGTAACCCAAAACGCTGGCCACCTATGGCCAAAGAAGCTTTCTCTAATTTGAAATTGCCATTCTGCTCGGCACCCATTCTGTCCTGGCCACATACCAAGAAACCTTTTTTCTTAGAAGTTGATGCCTCTTCCGTGGGGGCAGGGGTGGTCCTTATACAAAAAGGTCCCAAAGGCAAGAACCTTACATGTGGCTTCTTATCTAAGACATTTTCTCTTGCGGAGAAGAATTACACCATCGGCGAATGGGAATTACTGGCCATCAAGTTTGGCTTGGAAGAATGGCGCCAACTGCTGGAGGGGGCTCAGCATCCAGTCAATATTTACACCGATCACAAAAACCTCCTGTACCTCCAGACATCCCAGCTGCTGAATACACATCAAGTCAGGTGTTCCCTTTTTTCTCCCGTGTCATGGAGCGTGCCGCGACCCCCGCTCCGGGCCACGGCCGCCCCCCGCTTTGCTCTGCTCTCAGCCTCCTACTTACCTAGCTGCAGTCCTGCTTCCCGTCCCTGCTCAGCCGGGTGCTAACGCACCCGTGCCCGCTTCCCAGGGTACACGTGCGGCAGCTCTTCAAAATTTAAAGGGCCCGAGCGCCGGTAATTGGTTAAATGCCAGGCACTGATCCAATATCTTGCTGATTCCTCCAACACCCTCTGCCAGATTATTGATGTTCGTTAGTTGTCCTGAGAGAGTGTTTGAGAGAGTTTTGTCTATCTATGTACCATCCCTTCCTGCTACCGTTTTCTGACCATGTTGCCTGTCGCCCATCCTGACCTTATCGCCTGTCCCTGACTATGCCTCTATTTTACGATTCTGTACCATAATGCACCTGCCATTGCAAGCAAGTCACGTCAAGGGTAGCGGCCTGGTAGTTCCCCGCCACAGCAAGTTCAACCTGCTTTGCCGCGGGCTCTGGTGGATACCGGGGGCTACTTAGACTCTGCTTCCTGGCGTGGCTTATACCATCGCTTGCGGTGGTCCAGTGAATCCACCTACATCAGTGACGGTATAATCTGGACAGGTATTCCGCCATGGTGCCTCTACCTGACATCCGAGATGTCCCGACTGCAGTGACCCAACAGAGTAAACTCATCAATCAACTTGTTGTCATGATGCAGAATCTTGCTGCCGGTCTGCCCGCGACCACAGCTGCACCTTCATTTGTTGTCGCTTCACGTGCTATGGTTCCTAGCAGTGGGCCCTGCTCCATCTGCGGGGCCCACACTGCATCTGTCCCTTCCGCCACGTTATGATGGTAATCTGAAAATGTGCAGAGGATTCCTCAGCCAGTGCTCCATCCATATGGAAATGATGGTCCACCAATTTCCCACAGAGTGGGGCAAGGTGGTTTTCGTAGTCAGCCTTCTTTCTGGCAATGCCTTGGCCCGGACTACCCCCCTTTGGGTCCTGGGGACCCCCGTCCTCGCAAATATTCCAGCATTCCGCACGGTCTTTGAGGACCCAGGGCATATATCTTCTGCTGCTGCAACTCTACTCCTCCTCTGCCAGGGCGACTCTTCAGTGGGTCAGAATGTGGTACAATTCCGAATACTTTCTTCAGAGCTAGAATGGAACAATGAGGCCCTTGTCGCTACCTTCTGGCAAGGCTTCGCTGGGAGAATTAAGGACGCATTGGCTGGTCGAGACCTTCTGTCTTTCCTGGATGATCTTATCTGTTTGACTATCTGGATGGATATAATGATTATGGATAGACAGCAAGAAATTCGCTCGCAACGCGAGTCCTTCCGCCGACGCTGCTTTCCACGTCTCGCTCCACTGTTTTATCAGCCTCTACTTCCTCCATCAACGGTTCCCAAGGATGATCCCATGCAAGTGGACAGAGCCCACCTGACTGTAGAAGAGCGCACTCAGCGCTGCCAGCAGCGCCGAACATTTTATCCGGTATTGTCCACAGCGGTGGGGAAACTCCCGCACCAAGGCTTCGTGGGAGAGGCCTCACTAGGTGCGCATACTATCTCTCCACGCCTCTCTCATCTCCAAACATTGGCTACGAGTGGTCCGCCTTGAAAGGCCCTTGTTCATCTTGTCTGTTAATGGGGAATGCCTGAAGGATGCCATTCAGTCCTGTTCTGTACCACTGATGCTTCAAGTAGGGGCTCTACATCGGGAAAAAATGTTCCATGTCTTGCCCCATTCTTCCTCGGAATTCCTGCTTGGTCTTCATTGGCTTCAGTGTCATGCCCCATTACTTAATTGGAAAACGGGTGAAGTCACACACTGGGGACCTGACTGTCACCTCCATTGTCTAGTACATCCCACTTCACCACTGATGCCTACCAAGCCATTGACAGGTCTACCAAGCCATTGAAAGGAGTACCTAGTCACTCTCAGGACTTTGCTGATGTCT
The DNA here is from genome assembly GCA_025379985.1 of Phyllomedusa bahiana. Classification (NCBI taxonomy): domain Eukaryota; kingdom Metazoa; phylum Chordata; class Amphibia; order Anura; family Hylidae; genus Phyllomedusa; species Phyllomedusa bahiana. The sequence continues at coordinate 216,664 of JAODAL010001284.1, read as the reverse complement.
TCTCTGAGAAACAGGCTGAGACTCTCCCACCACATAGCTCTTACAACTGCGCTATAGACCTGCTCCCCGGGGCAGATTCTACCCGTTATCCACTCAGGCCATGTCTGCATACATCCAAGAGAATCTCCGAAAAGGCTTCATCCGTAAATCCTCTTCACCCGTCAGGGCGGGCTTCTTCTTCATTAAGAAGAAAGACGGGTCACTACGCCCTTGTATGGACTATTGCGGACTTAACAAAATAACCGTTAAGAACAGGTATCCTCTGCTGCTGATCTCAGAATTGTTTGACCGTCTACAGGGGGCCAAGATTTTCACAAAGCTTTTGATCTGCATCAGAAAGGGGGACGAGTGCAAAACTGCTTTCAACACCCATTATGGCCACTTTGAACATTTGGTCAAGCCCTTCTGGCTGTCAATGCTCCAGCAGTGTTCCAGAATTTCGTTAATGAAATATTTAGAGATCTCCTGTACATTTGCATCATAGTATACCTGGAGGACATACTGTTTTTTTCTCCGGATCCTGAAACCCATGTTCGTCAAGTTCTGAGGCGCTGGCAAACCCTTCATCTCTACACCAAACTTGAGAAGTGTGTCTTTGAGAAATCTAGTCTGCCATTTCTGGGTTACATTGTGTCCAACACAGGTTTCCAAATGGATCCAGCCAAGTTGTCTGCCGTCCTGCATTGGCTGTGTCCTGTGGGGCTCAAGGCTATTCAACGCTTCCTCATTCCTTACTATTACCAGCAATTTATCCCTCACTTCTCCACCATGGTTGCACCTTTAATGACTCTTACTTAAAAGAACGGCAACCCCAAACTTTGGCCCCCGGAGGCTGAAGAGGAATTTAACCACTTGAAATCTGCCTTTTCTTCGGCTCCAATTTTAAGTTGTCCTGATCCAGTAAAGCCCTTCTTTCTTGAAGTTGACACGTCTTCCATCGGGACCGGTGCGGTTCTTTTGCAAAAATCCTCCAGTGGGAAGAACATCAGCTGTAGGTTCTTTTCCAGAAACTTCTCCCCAGTGGATAAAAATTATACCATTGGAGAACACAAGTTACTGGCTATTAAACTGGCTCTGGAGGAATAGCAACACCTTCTGGAGGGGACACGTCATCCTAATAATATCTACAAGGATCACAAGAATCTTATGTATCCTCAGTCTGCTCTGTACTTGAACCCCCGACAAGCTAGATGGTCTCTTTTTTTTGCCCGCTTTAACTTCTTGCTTCATTTCAGGCCAGCAGATAAAAATGTAAAGGTGGATGCTCTCTCCAGTGCTTTAAACACTGTAGATCTCGATTCTGTGCCTAGGCACATTGTGCCTCCTGACCGTTTAGTCTCTATGGCTCCTATTGACCTCCAGTGTGTTCCACCTGGGAAAACCTATGTACATCCAGCCTAACGCCAGAAGATCCTGAAATGGGAACATTCTTCTCAGCTGGCCGGCTATCCTGGAATCAGGAAGTGCTTGTCTCTTATTTCGTGCTATTATTGGTGGCAAAATGTGTCTCAAGATATCAAAGACTTTGTTCTAGGACCCATGTCACTATGGCTTTCATCATGGATTTACCTGCTTCTTCTAACAATATGACCTTCTAGGTTGTGACAGACTGCTTCTCCAAGATGTCCCATTTCATGCCTCTGCCCAGTCTACCCTCTGTCCCTCAACTTGCTCATCATTTCTTCTATCATATCTTTTATTTACATGGACTTCCATTGCACATTGTCTCGGACCAGGGTGTTCAGTTTGTGTCAAGGTTCTGGTGTGCTCTGTGTAACCATCTCCAAATTCAGTTGGATTTTTCATCTACCTATCACACCCAGACAAATGGGCAAATTGAGAGGGTAAATCAAGTGTTAGGGAACTACCTGCGCCATTTTGTTTCTGCCCGCCACGACAACTGGTCTGATCTCCTTTCCTAGGCGGAGTTCTCTTAGAATTCACTGGTGTCCGAATCCACTGTGGCCTCCCCTTTCTATATTGTACATGGGCAACATCCCCGCCCACCCCTCCCTCTCGCCACCTCATCTGATGTCCCTGCTGTGGATGCTCAAATTCAGGACATCAATGCTGTATGGCAGGACACTTGTCGGGCCCTTCTGCTGGCTTCTTCCTGTACCAAGTCCCAGGCGAACAAGAGACGAAGACCGTTTCCCGTCTTCAACCCCAGAGATAAGGTCTGGCTTTTGGTCAGATATGTCCGACTAAAATTGCCCAGTGTCAAGTTGGGTCCAAGGTTTCTGGGACCATTTGACGTCAAGTGTCTCAATCCTGTGTCCTACAAACTCCTTCTGCCTCTTATGCTACGCATCCCGAATTCCTTCTGTGTCTCGCTACTCAAGCCTCTCGTTTTCAATCTCTTCTCCCAAAATTCCGTGTCTCCATCTCCTGTGGCCAATTCGGATGAGGTCTTCGAAGTCAAGGAGGTACTTGCTGAGAAGTTGATAAGGGGGAAGCAGTTCTTTCTTATTGGGAGTCCAATTTGTCACCTGACCGTCTCCGCAAGTGTCCTCAGAAGAGGGGGAGACCTAAGGAGGGGCTACTGTCATGGAGTGTGCCGCGACCCCCACTACAGGCTGCGGCCGCCCCCGCTCTCAGCCTCTTACTTAGCCGTGCTCCTGCCTCCTGTCCCTGCTCTGCTAAGTGCCGGCAGCTCTTCAAGATTTAAAGGGCCAGCGTGCCGGTAATTGGTTTACTCCTGACTCCTCCAAGAGAGTTTTCTCTATTTGTGTACCGTTCCTTCCTGCTACTGTTTCCTGACCATGTTGCCTGCCGCCCACCCTGACCTTATCGCCTGTCCCCGACTACACCTCTGTTTTATGATTCTGTACTACACTGCACCCTGACTGCTATTGCAAGCAAGTCACATCAGGGGTAGCGACCGGGTAGTTCCCTGCCGCAGCAAGTCCAACCCGCTTTGTGGCAGGCTTTGTTGAATATCGGGGCTACTTAGACTCCGCTTCCTGGTGTGGCTTATACGATTGCTTGCAATGGTCCAGTGAATCCACCTACATCTGTAACATCCCGGTTCAATTCCTTAACTCATTTTCGTCCCGCAGAGAAAAATATCAAGGCCGATGTCCCTTTCCTGTGCTTCTGACATTACAGGAGAAGAGATGGTCCCTCGGCACATTGTTCCTCCTGAATGTCTTATCTCCACAGCTCCCATACACCTCCAATTTTTTCCTCTGGGTAAGACTTACATGTGTCCAAAATTTGGACGTTTCTATTGGATGCCAGATCTTGTTAAAGATGTGAAAGAATTCGTGGAATCTTGTACCATTTGTGCCCACAGCAAGATGTCTTGAGTCAAGTCGTCAGATTTACTAAGGTTTACTTGCCTATTCCAAAGAACCCATGGAACCATACAGTCATGGATTTTATCACCGATCTTCCACCCTCCTCTGGCAATACTGTTGGGTGGTTGCTGACCACTTTTCTAAAATGTCGCATTTTATCCCGTTACCCAGTCTGTCGGTGCTCCATGCCTTACCAGTCTCTTCCTCCAGCACATCTTCTGGCTGCATGGACTGCACCAACATACAGGGCTGCACCAGATATCTGGCGTCTTTTCAGCCCGATATCAGACACAGCCCCGTTCGCTACATTTTTAAAAGTCACGCACGTCATTATCATGCACATTATATAGCGCCCGCGGCACTTTGCAATGCGCCTCATTTCGGGGGGCATGCGGGAGTGGGGTCACACTAGAACCTAGAAGCTATAGGTTCATAGCTTAACTACGGCATTTCTAGGCGCATTACTGCTGGAATAGGTATACCACTTTCAAAGTGGTTTACCTGAGCCATAAATGTCGTACAGGTGCTAGAATGCGCCTGATTTATGACCCGCTGTAGAGTGGGTTCATGAATCAGGCGCATTCTAGACTAATATTATGCCCATGAAATTTGGCGTATCATACATGTCACCCGTAGTCTCTGATCAGGGGGTCCAGTTCCCAGCTGCCAATTAAACTGGACCTTCTCAGCTTATCATCCTCAGACAAAAGGGTCAATCAAGTCCTGGGCAACTATCTACGACATTTTGTCTCTGCTCGTCAGGATGACTGGTCCAGTTTGCTGCCATGGGCGGAGTTCTCTTATAACTCCCTGGAGTCGGAGTCTGCCAGTGCCTCTCTGTTCTTCATTGTCTATGGACAACATCTCTGCCCACCTCTCCCTCTGTTGATGGCTTCTGATGTTTGTGCTGTGGATAATTTGGTTCAAGACTTTGTGGTCACCTGGGAACACCCTCTCAAGTCTCTTCAATGGTCACCTGCCCAAATGAAGGCACAAGCAGATAAGAACAGAGAGAAGGTCTCCCCCATCCTTCATTCCTGGTGACAGAGTCTGGCTATCTTCTAGATATATTTGCCTAAAGATCGTTTCTCCTCGTTAAATATTAATTTTCATTAATGATCTTACACATGGATTGCACAGTAGAATATCGATCTTTGCATATGATACTAAGCTCTGTAAAATGATCAACACAATAGAGGATAATGTGTTATTACAAAGAGATCTGGATAGGTTGGAAGTCTGGGCAGAGAAATGGCAGATGAGGTTTAACACAGATAAATGAACGGTTATGCACATGGGGAGGAAAAATCCATTCCATGATTACATGTTAAACAGAAAAACGCTGAGTAAAAGTGACATGGAGAAGGACTTGAGAATCCTGGTGGACAGTAAACTTAATTGTAGCACCCAGTGTCAGGCATCAGCAGCCAAGGCAAATAAGATCATGGGGTGTATTAAAAGGGGCATAGATGCACATGATGGGAACATTATTCTCCCATTATACAAGTCACTGGTTAGACCACACATGGAATATTGTGTACAGTTTTGGGCACCAGTGCACAGGAAAGACATTGTGGAGCTTGAACAGGTACAAAGGCAGGGAACAAAAATAATAAAAGGACTGGGTGGAATGCAATACCCAGAAAGATTAACAAGATTAGGGTTATTTAGTTTAGAGAAAAGATGGCTTCAGGGGGACATAATAAATATGTTTAAATATATTAAAGGTCAATATAGAGATCTCTCTAAAGATTTATTTACACCCAGGACTGTATCAGAACAAGGGGGCATCCTCTATGTCTTGAGGAAAGAAAGTTTCTACATAAACATAGAAAGGGATTCTTTACCGTAAGAGCAGTGAGACTGTGGAACTCTCTGCCAGAGGGACTTGTCATGGTGAATTCACTAACAGAGTTCAAAAAGGGTCTGGATGCATGTCTGGAGCGTAATAATATAACAAGTTATAGTGACCAGGATTCTGGAGATGGGTCATTAATCCAGGGATTTATTCTGATTGCCAGATTGGAGTCAGGAAGGAATTTTTTTTTCTAAAATGAGGACAATTGGCTCCTACCTCATGGTGGTTTTTGCCTTCCTCTGGATCAACACTTTAGCAAAACAGGCTGAACTGGATGGAAGTGTCTCTTTTTTCAGCCTAACATAGTTACATAGTTTGTAAGGCCGAAAAAAGACAAGACGTCCATCCAGTTCAGCCTGTTGTGGTAAAGTGTTGATCCAGAGGAAGGCAAAAAAAAAACCATGAGGCAGAAGCCGATTGTCCTCATTTTAGGGAAAAAATTCCATCCCGACTCCAATCTGGCAATCAGAATAAATCCCTGGATCAACAACTCTACTCCAGAATCCTAGTCATTATAACTTGTAATATTATTACGCTCCAGAAATGCATCCAAACCTTTTTTGAACTCTGTTAGTGAATTCACCATGACAGTTTCCTCTGGCAGAGAGTTCCATAGTTTCCCTGCTCTAACAGTAAAGAATCCCTTTCTATGTTTATGTAGAAACTTTCTTTCCTACAAACTATGTGACTATGTAACTATGTAAAAGATCCTCATTTCTTAGGACCATTTGAGGTGCCGAAGTAGATAAACCCAGTGGCCTATAAACTCCGGCTTCCTTGATGTGTGTCCCAAACTCCTTCCACGTCTCCTTGCTGAAACCGTTCATCCTGAATCGCTTCTCCCAGAAGGTCGCCTCTCCTGTGTCTGAAGCTGATACCACTGACATCTATAGAATTAAAAGAAATTCTGGCCATGAAGACGATCAGGTGGAAGTGACTGGATGAGGTTCGGACCAGAAGAAAGGTCCTGGGATCCAGAGGACAATATCCTGGACAATAAGTTACTCCTGTGGTTCCTCCAGGCCAATAAGAGGGGAAGGCCAGAGGAGGGGTACTGTCACAGGTGCCCCTGCGACCCTCACTCCGGGCTACAGGCGTACCCATGCCCCAGCTGCGAGCGGTGCCGTGACCTACATGTTGGGCCATGGGCGCACTCGCAGCTCCATCCCGGCGTGCAGCTACGCACCTGTCCTCGTTCCTGATGTCTGTGCTTGCCAGGGTACGCGTCCCCGCTCCCTAGGGTGCGCATGTGCCGGCTGTGTAAAATTTAGAAGGACTAGTGCCTTGTAGTCTAGAGAGAAAGCATTTCCTTGCATTCCATTGCTATACTGTGTAACATACCTATTGGCTCCATCCCTCGACCACAAACCTTAGCTACCTGTCCCGACCTTCCTGCCTGTCCCCAACTACGAGCCAGCCCAGCGATTCTGTATCATGCGCAACATCGGCTGCCACTGCAGGCAAGTCGCGCCAGGGGTAGCGACCTGGGGGTTTGCTTGCCGCAGCAAGTCCAACCCGCTTTGTAGCAGGCTCGGTGAAAACCAGCGGCCCCTTAGACTCAGCTCCCTGGTGCAGCTTATACCATCGCCTGCAGTGGTACAGCGGATCCACTATTCCAGCCGTTACACAGCTATTGTAATGTGACAATGAACAAAATGAATAAAATTGCAGGGTCCTTTAGAAAATAGTCTGTAAATTTATAAAATTAAGAATGGATTCACAGGTGATAAACAGCAAACCTGCCACAAAATCTGCATGTATTATTTGTGGATTTTGATGTGAATTAAAATGTAAATTTGCAGTTGACCTCCTGCAGATTTCACCCATAGGTAATAAATCTTATACACGTAATTCAGGCTTTTTTTAAATTCTGCAGAAGATTTGCAGAGAAAGAATCTGCCACACGTGGACCTCATCTAAGTGTTGTGACTACAGATGTTACTTAGACACTAAGGGCTTGTTCCCATGACACAGGCTTTCAGTTGGTTTTACAGACTGTTTTTGGATTTTAAAACCATCTTCAAAGCGACTGTCAACCTTTTACATTGATTTTAATAGAAAATCTGTGCAGCAGTCCACCCACGGCTGCTAAAATCACATGACCGTCTTAGGTATATGTCACTGTATTTCCTGTTGAATGCCATTTCCACCTAACTCACTGTAGTGAAAACACTGCTGCTTGTGTCTGCTGCTTTGCCAGCAGGCAGAAACACCATGTATTAGTGATTTAACACAGGAAAAGCTGCTAGTTAGATTATTCGGGGGTGGGGTGGAGGAGGGGGGGGGCAGCTAGCTTAGGGAATTATACACAGCCATAGTTAGGGAGTTTTGTATAGATATTTCATAGAAAAAATTCTGTTTATAATCTATTTGCCCGTTGCAAAGTATAGGCATTTAAGAACACTATTGATTTGCTGTCTTTGGAGTACAGTTCTTCAGTAAGAGACTGTGAACAAATCCTGACCTTTTTAATATTTATCCTATTTGTCCTAGTCAACAAAAATCTTGTTTTAAATAGTCATTTCTTCTTGCTAATTTTATTGAGTGTCCAAGAGGTCATTTTTGCTGCTTTTGGGGTCATGCTGCTGTAAAAGACAGCGATAGTCAATTTCCTATTCCCAAAAATCTTGTTTCAAATAATCATTTCTTCTTGCTAATTTTATTGTGAGTGTCCATAAGGTCGTTTTTGCTCGTTTTGGGGTCAGGCTACTGTAAAAGGGTTGTCAGGGGTGCCAATAGGGCGTAACTCCTGTCAGTGGCCCTAATCAAAAAGGGGCCCAGTGATTTGATTTAGCTGCATGGGGCCCTGAAATGGTTAATAGATGACTGACAGCAGCCCTGCCTACCACTGCACCCCCTATAACTACGGCCCTGCAAGCTGAATTTCCATGTTCCCTGTTGGGATATTCTTGCTGCCATCACATATATGACATTTTCTTAAGCCTTTGTGCAAAAAGTGATAGGGGGCTCCTGCCAGTTACCATGTGCTATCTCCAATACCGGTGTCTTCATATGTGTCAAAGGAGCCCTGTGGCAGCTGTTAGTGCTGCATCTGCTGTAGCTATGTTGTCCTCATCTATTCAGTTAGCCATTAAAATGAATGAATTATTTTAGCGTGTGAATTTTTACTTAAACAGAGGTAGTATTGGCTTGTGATCTGGATGTGGTTTACCCCCATATATATGGGACTAACCTGCATAGCTCCTGCCGGAGTGGAATTCAAGGAGGATCTGCTCAAAAGACTAAACATGTTCACTCCTTTTTTTTCTATACCACAAATTTGAAATCCATGGTGTGGAAAATCTGCACTGTAGTTCTTTGTATGAACTATAACTTAAACTGGTCATTCAAACAAATGGACATCAGATTACATGGGGATTTTAACGAGTAATCCTCAATAAAGTCCATAGTGTAAACATACTCTAAATACCCATGCTAAATACTTAATGGCATTATTTGTCAAAAATGTATATTTGACTTGAAAGGCCATACGTTAGAGATCTCCTTTTGGGTAGATTCCCCTTTCACTTTTTTGTGTGTTGATGCGTTATTTTTTTATTATTCCAAATGTTGAACTCTATCTTGTTCTACTGTGCCTCATATCCATTTTCTTTTGTACTTACCAGAAAAGAAAGGGTTTTTGTTTTTGACACCATCTCCATAAGTTACAAGGCTATTTAGGTTCACTAATGATCGGGCAGCAGGTTCCAAAAATAATTCTGGAGTATTACTGCGTGGTTTGACACTAGGATCCGGGACAGGTTCTTCAGTCTCTACACCAGCATTGTCTGCAGAAGACTTTGAAGCAGGGACAACATCTCCAAAGAGGTTCAAGTCTGTAATACAAAAATGTAGTTATCTATTGGATATAGTAAATATAATAGCTTGTGACAGCAAAATAATTATTTAAGGCGTCAGCATATTCAAAGGTTTCAAAAGAATAGTTCTTTATTGAAAAGACAACAAAGAAATGCAATGTTTCGGCCAATATAATGACTGAAATATTTAACTTCTATGTCTTTTTTTTAATAATGAACTGTTTTTGGAACCCTTTGATTTTCTGATCCCTTGAAGAATTTATTGGAACATTTATGGTTATCAGATAAAATATAGGGTTACATGACTTGTTAGTTCTTTAGTTGAGGTTTAAATGGTCTTTATTTCCAAGATTCTGGAATTTGCTGTTGACCCTGCTCTGCCTGGAGCCCTTATTCCTTGGTTTTCCTAATCTGCAGTTATTGCTGTAATAAACATTTTTTTTTATTTACATATGAAGGTAAGGGAAAAACTAAAACAATGAAATGGAATGCACTGAGTTGTACGTTATTTAGATTGCACTTCTGGACCAGTTGGTTTTTTTCTCTAACATTTTAACCAAGATATTAATTAAGATTGTCTGCTTTGCCAGCAGTATAACAAAAGCAAAGATAAGGTAAAGGTTATCGCTTGCGTAAAAGTATGTTTATTAAAACTAACCAATCCCAGAACTATGTTTATTAAAAGCAACCAATTATTGTGAATTAATGATGATATATTAAATATTGTCATGCCTTAAAACCAGCTTGTATGAAAACTCGTACATACTGTAATAAACTCAGAAATTTGCTTTTGACATTAATTGATGTCAACTGCTATTCTTCATCAGCATATGCATATACACATCTATATTCATTTGGAAACTTGCACAACAAGAGATAAGTCGCAGACTTATATCAACAACATAGTTGAAAGCTTGGACTGGCTTTTCTACCTCATAACGACAATAGTGCTGGTTCCATCCTTTGGCTTTCTAGCTTATGACACCGTCACAGCCAAGCCATATTGTGAAATACTAAATACAGTGTGCAGCTGGAATAGAATAACTTACCAAAAGAGTTTTCTGTCTTTAGAGTAGATGGTGGCTTGACATCTTTGTCTGTAGCTGAAGGAAGTGATGAAAATAGATCATCGATAACATCATCTGGACCTAAGTTAATGAATATACCAAAGTAATTGAAATGAATGTCTAAACATTTTCCAGGTATACATTTAGGACTTCTACAATCTGGCATATTACATATACATCTGTGCATTATGGACAGTGCTTCAGGACCCTCTTGAATTAATTAATTAAGCTTTATTGCCAGCCACAACCAATAGATGCCTTAAAGTGTGTCTGCATACAAAAACGTTGGATCTACATGCTGAGACTGCTGCTTTCAATAAAAAGGTTTTGGTGGAATTGGGCCATTGGTCTGTTATTACACTTGAATATTTAAGACAACTGATAATAATTTGACAATTATAAATTAACAGAATTCTTCTTGTCACTCTGAAAGTACCAACCTAATTTACACATTGAAGGAGGGCAGTATTTTCTCCAGTGCATCTAAGATGGCTTGTCTACTGTCAGGAGTGGCATCACCAACCCCAATATCAGGATGCTGTGCGGCAGCACCTGAAATTCAGTAGGACCCAGAAGTTAAATGATTATATTTTAATTCTTTTTTGTCTGGTCTGGGATCTAAATGAATTTTATTTGGTTAATTTGAAGGGTCTGTCCTGAGGTCTTTTAGGGGCTAGTTTAGTGTTGGAATGAATTTTAGGTAGTTAGTATAGAGTCTGATTTTTTTTAAGGGAGTTATTCCAGGGTCCAAATTAATGTTATGGACTAGTCTGAATAATTTTAGAGTATAGAAATAATTGGTAGTGCACACCTAAGGGGAGAGGAGGCAAGATGGGTGCAAAGTGGAAAGGGACCTTCGTCCAATATACTAGTAAAGATATATCCACTGCACACCAGACAAGTATGCTGCAAAAATATATATTTGTATTAGTAGAACACTAGTAAGGGAGTCAGTCCAGCTTTACCTAGAAACATATCTCTATAAACTGGTTTTTGTACATAGTAATAGTAGATGTTTTAGATAGTAGCGACGTTTCGGAATAGCCTTTATCAAGCAAACATCTAGAGATATGAGGTGAATGATGTAGAGAGTAGTGATAACAATAGTAATGATGGCAATGTGATAAACACAAGGTAGGCTGGAGTAGTAATATACAGTGGGTAGCAGGATAAATATGGCAAAATATAAGTAGGGGTTGCCAATAGAAGATATGTGCGGCATTGAGGCAAAAGGAAAAGCTGGACGTGACATCCGGGGCTGAATAGAGTTGCCGCAACTCTATTCAGCCCCGGACGTCACGTCCAGCTTCTCCTTTGCCTCGATGCCGCACATATCTTCTATTGGCAACCCCTACTTATATTTTGCCATATTATTTCTGCTACCCACTGTATATTACTACTCCAGCCTACCTTGTGTTTATCACATTGCCATCATTACTATTGTTATCACTACTCTCTACATCATTCACCTCAGTTCTCTAGATGTTTGCTTGATAAAGGCTTATTGCCGAAACGTCGCTACTATCTAAACATCTACCATTCTATGTACAAAACCTTTTTGAGTATGTTTTTGTAATGATGACTCCCCTTCTAGTGTCACAATAAATATATATTTTTGCAGTATACTTGTCTGGTGTGCAGTGGATATATCTTTACTTGAATAATTTTAGAGGTCTGGTTAGGGGTCTGACTTAATTTTAGTGGTCGGATTAATTGTAGAGGTCTGACTTGGGATCTGATAATTTTAAGGATCTGGTCTGTGATCTATATGAGTTTAAAAGGGTTTTCTCATCATGCAGTTTCACAGAGCCACAGACAGCTTTATGGTTACAGTTCATATTCTGGCTGTGGGTGGGTCCACAGCAGTGATTCTAAAATCTGGTTTGCTATTCCTAGGTGAGCCTATTACAGAGATATTACTAACAATGAGTAACACAGTAAGGCAGAAAGGCTACAGAGCTCTAAAGGGTTAACGTTTGTCAGTTACATACAGTGAAGGAAATCATTATTTGATCCCTTGCTGATTGTGTAAGTTTGCCCACTGACAAAGACATGAACAGGCTATGATTTTAAGGGTAGGTTAATTTTAACATTGAGAGATAGAATATCCAAAATAAAATCCAGAAAATCACATTGTATAAATTATATAAATTTATTTGCATTTTGCGGAGAGAAATAAGTATTTGATTCCCTACCAACAATTAGGAGTTCTGGCTCCTACAGACCAGTTAGATGCTCCTAATCAAGTCATTACCTGCATTATAGATAGCTGTCTTAAATAGTCACCTTTATAAAAGACTCCTCTCCACAGACTCAATTAATCAGTCAGATTCTAATCTATACAACATGGGCTAGACCAAAGAGCTTTTTAAGGATGTCAGGAACAAGATCATAGACCTGCACAAAGCTGGAATGGGCTACAAAACCATAATTAAGACACTGGGTGAGAAGGAGACAACTGTTGGTGCAGTAGTAAGAATATGGAACTATGCAAAATCTCACCATGTGGAGTATCCTTGATCATGAGGGAGGTAAGAGATCAGCCTAAAACTATATGAGTGGACTTGCTAATGATCTCGAGGCAGCTGGGACCACAGTCACCAAGAAAATCATTGGTAACACATTACACAGTAATGGTTTAAAATCCTGCAGTGCCTGCAAGGTCCTCCTGCTCAAGAAGGCACATGTGCAGGCCCGTCTGAAGTTTGCCAATGAACACCTGGATGATTCTGTGAGTGATTGGGAGAAGGTGCTGTGGTCAGATGAGACAAAAATTGAGCTCTTTGGCATTAACTCAACTCGCCGTGTTTGGAGTAGGAGAAATGCTGCCTATGATTCAAAGAACACAGTCCCCACTGTCAAGCATGGAGGTGGAAACATTATGTTTTGCGGGTGTTTCTCTGCTAAGGGCACAGGATTACTTCACCGTATCAGTGGGAGGATGGATGGAACCATGTATCATAAAACCCTGAGTGACAACCTCCTTCCCTCCACCAGGGCATTACAAATGGGTGGTGGCTGGGTCTTCCAGCAAGACAATGACCCAAAACATACAGCCAAGGCAAAAAAGGAGTGGCTCAAAAAGAAGCACATTCAGGTCATGGAGTAGCCTAGCCAGTCTCCACACCTTAATCCCATAGAAAACTTATGGAGGGAATTGAAGCTCCGAGTTGCCGAGCGACAGCCTCAAAATCTTAATGATTTAGAGATGATCTGCAGAGAGGAGTGCACCAAAATTCCTCCTGACATGTGCGCAAACCTCAGCATCAACTACAAAAAATGTCTGACTGCTGTGCTTGCCAACAAAGGTTTTGCAACCAAGTATTAAGTCTTGTTTGCCAGAGGGATCAAATACTTATTTGCAAAATGCAAATAAATGTATATAATTTATACAATGTAGTTTTCGGGATTTTATTTTGGATATTCTATCTCTCAATGTTAAAATTAATCTACCCTTAAAATCATAGCCTGTTCATGTCTTTATCAGTGGGCAAACTTACACAATCAGCAAGGGAGCAAATAATTATTTCTTTCACTGTAGATAAACAAGCTCCTATACTACTGATAAGACGCAGCAGGGAGTGATATCACCATGATTTACAAGGGCAGCTGGAGCAATGAGAGCAGTGACAGGATTCCAGTACCATAAAGGAGCTTGTATACACAAGCAGGAGAGAAGATCAGCTCTATCTCTGAAACCAAGCAAAATCAGAACAGTAATATATTTGGTAATATTCTTTATATACCTTTCCCTACATATTTAAAGCTAATCATTATAGTGAGAATACCCCTTTAAGTATCTGTAGCTTAATAAACTTTGGAGTCTGAAATGAATAATTCAGGGGTCTCATCTGGTTTTCCCACCAAGAAGTAATAATAAATCTTGATGTAAATAGCTAGGCAAAGTTTGCAAGATGTAAGCAAGACAACATTGTTACTGTTGGTGTTTAACTTGAACCTTCACCTGACTGAAGATCCAATGAGCTGTCATTCACTAAAGATAGCTGAGTACCCCTGCCCTCCAAAGTCTGGCACTGCTACCACTGATTGTCCAGTGTAAGAGTATCAATGGACAGACCCCCCCTTAGCTTTGTGATATTTGGGGTTATATATATAACAGATGCACATTAAGGTCATGGAGTGGCCTAGCCAGTCTCCAGACCTTAATCCCATAGAAAACTTATGGAGGGAGTTGAAGCTCCGAGTTGCCGTGCGACAGCCTCAAAAAACTTAATGATTTAGAGATGATCTGCAGAGAGGAGTGCACCAAAATTCCTCCTGACATGCGCAAACCTCAGCATCAACTACAAAAAATGTCTGACTGCTGTGCTTGCCAACAAGCACATACTGCCTGATAAAGCCGAGCACGTGTATCTGCAAAACGCGTTGCATCTGTCTCTTCTTTTTACAGACTTATTCAAAGGGTCTGACTTATTTTATAGTTTAATCAGTGGTTATACTTTATTTATTTAATAAAAAGATCAATTATTTTTGGGATTATATCCCTTATTTTATTCGGCACTGCCATTACTACTATTATCGAAAGCGCTAGACCCTTGCTATCTCCTTAAATTTTCTTTTGCCACACAAAAGTAAAAATTTAATTGTATAACCCAAAATATCACAAGTCATTCTCTCCCTCTTCTAAAACCCCTATATATCACGGGCTCAGCTTTTCCCCTCTATCATTAAAACCCCAAATATCAGAGCTCAGCCCTCTCCTCTACTTTAAAACCCCTTATATAAAGAGCTCAGCTTTTTCCCCTCTATCTTAACCCTAAATTTTCACAGAGCCCACTTTTCCCTCTATATATAAAAACCCTAAAATCACAAATCACCCCTCTCCCATATAACCCTATAAACAAAGAGCTCACTCTTCCTCATCATAAAACCCTAAAATCACAGAGCTACCCCTCCCCTCATTAAACCCCTATATACACAGATCACTTTCTCCTTTATTATAAACCCTTATATTGCAATCAGTTCACTCTTCTATCATAAAAACCTGTATATCACAGGTTGCTTCTCTCCTTATCTTAACCCTTTTTTTTACGAATCGGCTTTTTTTTATCATATAACCCTTATATCACAGACTCCTTCTCCCTCTATCATATAACCCTTTTATAAGAGCCAGTTTTCCCCCTCTAAATCCCCCCTATATATATCACATATCTAGTTCTCCCCCTCTTTCGTAACCTATATATACAGAGCTCCTTCCTCTATAACACCTGTTTTTAGAGAGGGTACTAAACCCCCTACAGATCCTTTAAATTTTTTAAAAGGGCTTTTTTTCTTAAATTCTATTGTACTTGTTTACACTGAAATTTAATTAAAGATTGTTTAAAATTAAATATTTCTCTAAAAAAGGAAAAAATCCCAGTTTTTTTTTTTATAAAATATAAATTTTTTAGTTTTTCAGTGCATTTATAAAACATGGTTGTGTTCTAATACAAGATGTTTTAACATTGTAAATATAGTAAAAGTCATCAATGGCTGCAGTTCTGCTAATGAAACAAATGGACTGAAATAAAACAGTTTCCTATTGAGCGCTAATATACAAAGTTTTTGTACCCCCCCCAAGGATCAGAGGGGGTTTTTTTTTTACAACGTGGTCTTGCCAGTGTCGGTTTTCAAACCCAAAAATTAAACTTTGACTGATTTTTTCTTTTTTAAAAACTGGGGCCTGAAAATATTCCCAGCGCAAGGGGAGGCCACACTTAAAATTCTGATCTGAAATATGAATACAAATAGAGGCATGAACTATGAACTATTGTTATGGAGCTTTGAACATGAGGCTGTAAATAAAATAGGTTGAACATAGCCCCAATCCTCAAAACAGAAAGGTCAATGAACCTATAAAAACTGAAACCCCTTAAACATTTGTGTTGCCGGAAAGGCTCATAGATTTGGGCATATTTTTGGTTTTAAAGGGGGTTGTCCCCCTATTTTTTTAATTTTTTTTACTACAGTAGTGCCCATTTAAAATTAAAAAAAAGTTTTGTTCGCCTCTTTTTCAGCATTACAACGTCTTCCAGGTCTTCTGTTTTCTTCTTCTGCAGCTATCACGTGCCACTAATTACCTTCACCAGTTAGGCAGCCCATTTCCCAACAGCGACTCGTTACATAGGCAGTGGCTCGTAACCACCCTAGCTAATCAGCCGCAGTAGAAGAAGAAAGAAGTAAACAGAATACCAGGGAGGCAAAGATGCACTGGAATGGAGATGAGGGGAAAGGGGAGTATAACTTTCTATGGGCACTACTATGGTAAAAAAAAATAAAAAATTGAGATGAACCACCCTTTTAAAAGCATTTCTCTTCATTAAACCTTGGGTTTTGAGATGTTCCAAAATAATGTTCATTTCCCGGTAATCTTTAAAAGAGCCACCTTATGGCAATTTTATGATGGGCTCAATAGTTTTTGTGTCTTTGATACAAAAAGAATGTAAAAACAGGGTTTTGGGGGGCATTGCAAACCCTATTCTTAAATTAACCAAATTAAAATTCTTTTGATGCCAAATCTAGGCACATTAAATTTAGAACAGCCAACCAGGGGAAAGGTGGTGCCTGAACCAGATGGGGGTATTGTCACTACACGCCCGGGGTATACCTCAGAAGAAAAAGCCGACCCCGGGTAAAGGGGTGCCCGAGCCAGACTTTGGGTATTTGGGTGTACACTGCGCCTGTTTATGACCTGCGAAGAACAGCCAACCAGGGAAAAGGGTGCCTGACCAGACTTGTGGGATTGTCCTAACTGGGGCCTTTTGTTGACCTGCAGAAGAACAGCCGACCAGGGTAAAGGGGGGTCCCGGCCAGACTTTTTGGTTTTGGGGTCTACACTGCCCGATGTAGGATTGCAGAAGAACACCAACCAGGTAAAGGTGGTGCCTGACCAACTTGTGGATTGGCTCTACACTTCCTTAGTATGCCCCGCAGAAGAACAGCCAGACCAGGGGAAAGGTGTGCCTTAGCCCCGACTTGTGTTATTGGCTCACACTGTGCCTTATGTTTGACCTAAAGAACAGCCAGACCAGGGTAAAGGTGGGCCTAGCCAACTTGTGGTATTTGGCTCTACACGCCCCGTATGTAGACCAGAAAAAGACCCGGGAAAGGGGGTGCCTGAGCCAAAATTGTGGTATTTGGCTACACTTGCCCTGTATGTTTACCTCAAAAACACCAACCAGGGTAAAGGTGGTGCCTGAGTCAGGCTTGTGGTATTGGCTCTACACTGCCCTGTATGTATGACCTGCAGAAAACAGCCAGACCAGGGTAAAGGGTGGTGCCTGAGCCAGACTTGTAGTATAGGCTCTACACTGCCCTGTATGTATGACCTGCAGAAGAACAGCCAGACCAGGGTAAAGGTGGTGCCTGAGCCAGACTTGTGTATTGGCTCTACACTGCCCTGTATGTATGACCTGCAGAAGAACAGCCAGACCAGGGTAAAGGTGGTGCCTGAGCCAGACTTTGTGGAAATTGGCTCTACACTGCACCTGTATGTGTGACCTGCAGAAGAACAGCCAGACCGGGGTAAAGGTGGTTTGCCTGAGCCAGACTTGTGGTATTGTCTCTACACTGCACCTGTATGTATGACCTGCAGAGAACAGCCAGACCAGGGTAAAGGTGGGGGCCCTGAGCCAGACTTGTGGTATTGTCCCTACACTGCCCTGTATGTATGACCTGCAGAAGAACAGCCAGAACAGGTTAAAGGTGGTGCCTGAGCCAGACTTGTGGAAATGGCTCTAAAAAGACCGGTATGTATGACCTGCAGAAAAACAGCCAGACCAGGGTAAAGGTGGTGCCTGAGCCAGACTTGTCGCATTGGCTTACACTGCCCTGTATGTATGATCTGCAGAAGAACAGCCAGACCAGGGTAAAGGTGGTGCCTGAGCCAGACTTGTCGTATTGGCATAGACTACGCCTGTATGTATTAACTGCAGAAGAACAGCTTCATACATTCTGGCACATTCTACACTGCCTTAAAGCTATTTAGAACTGGCCTGTCAGTGCCAGGATTCATACATGTCGCCCTATATGTATATTTTATAGAATTTTATGAAATACTTTAGGTTCAACATTGCGGTCAAATGGAGGCTGTGATGGAATATATGTTGAGGGGATCGTTACACCAGGTTATTTGCTTTTCAAAACAAGTAAATGTATACTGAACACCTGGACTGTTGGAGATAGGCAGATGGACTGACACATTTCTGAAGAGACCGTAGACATGTCTTCAAGAATGTGACTTGATGATTAGATTGGTAGAGTGAAGGTTGCATGTGTAAGGTGTATGAGACTTGTGCAGTAGTACAGGGTCTTAGTCATCACCCCAGCTAAAGGGGGCACCAAAGATACAAGTGACCATTATGAATCAGAATGTTAATTTTGTTGCAGTTTTATGCTTTTATGTTGCAGGGTTTTTAGACGTTCTGGTGCACTATTATTAGATTACATTCCACATACAGCTAGAGATTGAAATGCTATAACTTGTTTAAGTGAATAAAAGATTCCCGTCTGCATCATTCCAGAGCGCTGCAGTGTTTCTGTCTAGAGTTTAAGCAGCATGAGCAACTTTTGACTGCATGACACCCTTCTAATTGATCTACAGTTGAGCTTTTGATTTTATAAATAGAGTGCTATTGGGGCTCCATACTCTATGGTACTGGACATCCCACATAAGGCTGGTCCTGGGTAGATCTTTGTAGGTTTAAGTGAGGATTTGATTCTTTGTATTATAGGCAGTAATACTTTGACCAGTTTAATAACCGAACATATTTGCTGTTTAGATACCGTGAATGTCAGATGACAACAGAACACCTAAGGGTACTCAACGGTAGCCATGATGGTTGCTTCCCAGATTTCCCAGAAAAAGCTGAATCAAATAGAAGGGATATAATGGGAAGAGAACAAAGAGCAAGAGATCTTATTATCATATTCAAATTTTGAATTTGTGGTTGCCTGTCTATTACTGTATGTTGCCACTTACTTGTTGGCCCCCAGGCTGGAAGAAAAGAGCTTGTGTTTGTTGATGGATGAGAGGTGGCAACCTGGGAATCCCAGATACTTGAAGCAGGTGGTTCCGGAGGCCCAAATATATCAATAAGATCATACACATGTGTCTGGAAAATGAATAGTAGAAGAAATGCATTTAACAGTCAAATTGCTCTTTCCATCTTCATTGAAACATCTCTACTTGCTGAGAATGGAGAGCTACAGGCAATAAAAAAAAAAAAAGGTGACATGTCCCAATACGAGTGCGACATAGTTTTGGGGTATTTTGAGCAAAAAAAAACTTTTGACATTATATTCTCAATATAAATTAAATGTAATTTACCAAAACTATGCGCATTATACGCTGGTCATGACACATTGTAAAGCGCCTAAAAAGGAGCATTAAATATAGTAGCAATGATAAGCTGTGTGCCTCCATCACGCAATGCACCTATTGAGGCGCATTACATACACTAGTAATGATACGTTGTGCGCCTCCGTAATGCAATCCGCCTAAATAGGCGCATTAAATATACTAGCAGTGATACGCTATGCGCCACAATCGCGCCATTAGGCGTATTAAGTTTACCATGCAAGGTATGCCAGATGCCAGATTTTTGAAAGGATCATACGTTCAGGGGGCATTTTATACTGATTAAATGCGCCTAAAAACTGCTGCGGCGTCGCCAATTTTCGGGCATGTCGCCCTAAGTTCTTATCGCACCGGCTGTGCTCAAAATATGATGACTGATTGTACAAATATACCTTAAAGAGACAATGTCATTAAAATGTTTCTTTTCACATACTGACAAGCAATATGCGACTCTTACATAGATTTTTTATTTTTTTATGGGGGGGGTGTTTTTTATACATGACTTGCTGGTTTGTGTCTCTAATTACCTCTCTGTGAGCTCTGATAGCACAACAATGAGAGGATTGCTCAATGGTTTTACCTCTAGCCCAGGTATGGCCTGCAAGGTGTGTTATCAGCTGCACCTAATAAGTGTGCAGAAAACCCCCTCCCCAGTGCAGAAAATGATTACCCATTATCATTTCATGTATTTCTCATCACTGCCCTGTGATCTAGTTTTATATTATTAATCCCTGTCCCAAAAACAACAGCGCAAGCATGATGTCATTATCGACTATTTCGACTGAGACTACATAGAGATAAGCAGCACTAACAGTACAGTGAGATCGGTCTACCCTGCCATTCAGGAGTTTTCTCTCTCCACAATCATAGCTAGAAAATGTCAAGAATTTATATGTAATTTTAAATTCGATATGACTGCTGAAACAAAATAAGCACTGCCAAAAATTTGAATACAATTTTTTACAGGAATATTGCTTTTAACAAAAAATACTCCTTTCTGATGAAAGTGTCCCTTTAAGGGTGCGTTCCCACGGCAGGGGACAAATACCGGTCGGTTTGCCGGCCGGTATGTGTCCGGCTTTGCGGCCGTTCCCACGGCCGCGGGGGGGGACGGCTTTGCTCCGCGCTGAGGGGAGAAAAGCCCTACCCCTTCACATTCACAAGCACAGATTCCATCCGAAAACCGGACGGAAGATTGTGCTTGTAGAATGTTTGGCAGACGGACAAACCACCGGATGAAAAACCCGTGCAGTGGGGACTGCTGCACAGGTTTTCCATAGAGCACCATTGTGCTCATTTTCGGACAGTTTTTCAGTTGGCCTGAAAAACCGCAAACCGTCTGAAAAAACGCCCGAAAACTCGTGCAGTGGGGATATGCCCTAAGGGTCATGAAAAGGGTAAGTATGCTGACCCATGCATGTTAATGTTGGTACTTTCAGGGGCCTGACAGTGACCCCTCTTTTGAGGAGAAATGGTGCAGCAAATAACTTTATATGATTACTAAGGTATACAAGTTTAAAGGGATTTTCCAAGTTTTTCAGAAACCCTCTTACAGACAGGGGATGGGCTACAATTTTTTTTAAAATTACTTATACTCACTGTTAGAGCACTGCCAGGGCTCAGGTTTCCCTCACCAGTCTCCCAACAGTGACATATCTTAAGTCACTAACATGGTGATCATGTTGCTCTCCAGTGCTGAGCATGCCAGCACAGACTGCTAAAGCAATTGATTGGCTCCACGGTCACATGAAACACCAAAGCTCCATCGGTGCTGGGCCGGCAGCAGTGGGAGAGGTAAATTCTGCTTATTTTTTTTTATTTAATCCTAGTCCCGGTTTATACGTTGGTTTCCGGAAAACTTGGAAAATCTCTTTAAAGTGAACTATAGATTTAAAGTTAAGCTATAATAACTGACACCAATTACATTTATCAACATATGAATATAAATTCAAACAACATATATATTGTTTGCATCTATATTCATATGTTGCTAAATTCAATCCGTGACAATCATATGGCTGATGGCCTATAGGGACAAAATTGTCTTTAACACGTGACAGAAATTGTTTAAATATATATAATGTAATATATTTTAATATATATCCACAATGTTAAAATCTATATTGTTTGCATCTATATTCACTTTGTGATAAATTGGATTGGTGTCGGTTACATATATGTTACAGAATAAAGTTATTACAGCCTGCTGAGAATAATATATTCTTGTGTATTGAAAGAACTTTATTGATGCAGTACATGACATAATCTGCCAGCGGTCTGCTTGCCGAGGACTCCATGGGACATACATTTTTTTCATTCTGCACATGCACTCCCTAACATCACTGTTCGGCAGTGAACAGCTCTGAACAGTAATAGGCAGAGGCATGTGACTGCTAAAACCAATGGGTTGGATGCCAATGGTCTACATGGCCTAGCATCACCCAACATTTAATCTTTTGAATAAAATGCATTTATTCAAGTATACTGGAACTTTCAGGTAACTTTTGAGGAATAAGTTGACATGTGTCTGGCCAATCTGTATATAGCATTGTTGCCAGTTTTCTATTGTAGTTTTTAGTTGTCCTTAAGCTGGTGGGTGGAGACCAGCTACTGTGATGTCTCCCATACACTGCACATTGACACACACGAGTACACCCTGCTCTCTTATTCTTCATTAAAATCTCAGAAGCAGTAGCAACATTTATACATTAGTATATCCATTTGTACTTTAGATTTAAGCAAAGTTCATCCCCATCTAATCATAATAATTTATCTATCACAAATCTACCTGGATTGGAACAACATGACATCCAACTATGTACAGAAAATGACCTTAAATATTCACGAGCTATGTTGTTAACCTTCTACGATTTGTTTAAGATTTCTTAAGAGTCAGATTCACTTGCTGTTCTTTCTATTTAATAAGGTCAACTCAGTACACGACAGGGATTAGGTATCTGGGTGCGGAATGAGGATGTACAGCTCGTTAATCTTCCCATTAGTCACATATATCATGGTCATTAGTAAATTTAAAACAAATCAGACCAGTCAGATGCCAGTACCTGTATGTCAGCAGATAACAAGCAGTGGTAAAGCTCCACTATTTCAGTATATAACTATACAGAGTCTCTTGTACCAGAATTCCCTCAATCGTCACAACCACATTCTCTAAACTGAAGAATGAACATGGGCTCTAGTTACTATGAGTTCCTGTTTCTCATGAGGCCCATGTACACCTAATGTTATTAGGCATAAGCCCTTTAAGTTAGACATGATTACATTCCGTAAATCACAATACCAGTATACATTCAGTAGGTTTATGGACTGATGTGATATTACCTCATCTTTCTTTACACTTTCCTTCTGCTCATTTTCTCCGGTTAAATGTGTCTCTATTAAAGCCTTCTCGATCAAAGATATTTCACCCTGTTTAGAGCATTGTTCCTAGAAAAGACCAAATTGTATCATAATCAACGTGATCTTAATTATAAAGAGACATAGGTGTCTAGTTCATAAGGCAGTAGTCCCAACAGATGCATCAACTGACGGGGGATCCATGCTATCATCTTGGAATATCCTATTGAAACCATGGATTGTGGTTCAGAAGACCCTTGATGAACCCTGATAAGACAGGGGGAAACGCATCGGGCAGTGGACGGGACTAAATACGTATATACAGGGCAGTAAGATACATGTATAGTGTTGTTATCAGTATTTGCAAGGTTATATTACTGTTGGGACTACTGCCCTATGAACTAGGAATATAGAGGTTTGATGTATTATTAATTGTTGTGTTTTTAACATTTTTTGGCATCCATGCATTAAAGTGTATACCAGTAATATAGCAGGGTAAGCCATCGAGAGGTGGGACCGCCCTTTTTGGGGCGAAACTCCCGCCTGCTATTAGGGAATAATAGAGATTGGGGTATTCACTTTATAGGCTACATATAATGTAACTAGATGCATGTATGTCTAGGTAAAGATATTTGTATGCATAGGATATTTTGGTTTATGTGTGACTTTTAGAGGTACATTTAATACAAGCTATATTTTAGAAGTAGGGTTCTTTTTGTTTCTGTGATTTTTTTATAAAGAGACATAATATATTGACCTAGGACCAGCTTGTAATGTATATCATGTTCTGTGTGCTTGTCCAAGAGAGACAAAATACAGAATTTTGATAGAATAAGACAAACCTATGTATTTTGGGGGATATACATAGGCTGTTTGGCATGTTTTTTTTGGGGCATTGAAATCAGTAGACCATGGAGTGAATAACTGAAACCAAAATATATCCAATGTTCAGTCCCTTCCATAAATACATTTAAGAGATGCTAGTATAAACCCTCCCTACCATTGTCTTCCCTTAAACAATGTGCAAGTGCATACAGAGCATGTTATAAATTATTGAAGGATGTTTCCAAGCTACATTTAACATGACACAGAAGAAAAAGTGATTAGCCCAGTTTATCAATTTAAGCTACAATGCTGATTTAGGCAGAAAGGGGAATATCTCTCCTTGGGGAGAGCACCATATAGGTGTGTGGGGATTTGAAATTGCCTTTTTGCACCCCACTAAGCATCTGCATATCACAAGGCATTATGGGAAAAGAGCTGAAAGCTCAACCGCCATCTATTGGATGTAAAAAATCTTCAATTTGCTTCTGACTGAGTCTTTGGAAAGCAAAAGGGATGTGAGCCACGCCAGTGTCATTCATCTGCAGGCAGCTGTTTTGGAGGTTTTCCCCTCGTCAGTGCAGAGCAGAGCTTGCTGGCTGGCTGGGTGGGAGGCAATGAGTGGCTCAGAAAGGAGAATATTTCTATATTTTGACAGTATGATAGTACAGAGGTCTGCCGCATAAAGTGAATGTACACCCTTAAACGGAAAACAATTAATCCATTTTAGGCTAAAAATTTATTTTGTAATATATCTTTATAAGGATAAAAGCTCAGTGTTTCTGATACACAGCTCCAAAACCCCAAGTAGATATAAAAGATAACATGCTGGCTGAATGCAGTCACCACTAGAAGGAGCTTAGGAGCTTATTGCATACTGTTATACAAAGTGGTGTCTACATCTACATAGCTAGTTACATTATTAATACTGTGTATGTACCTACTTAAAAACACAGTCACCTCCGTCCTAATGTGATCATGGCCAAGTTCAATGATCTCTAATATTCTTGTTAGCCTATGTATTTTATGCATTCAGTCAAATCTGTTTAAATCATAATAATTACACTAATGGTCCTGTTGACTTTCCTGTTCTCTGATGTTATCCATGTGTGTTCTTTATAAAGATGTAGCGTGTAATGTTCCCATCTGAACATAGCCTATTAATGGTATATGTAAATGCGCACTCTGTCCTGATGGATGTATTGGGTAGTTCGAGTGCGCAGCCACAATGGCGCCTGCCTGGCGCGCTTGCGCACTGTTTCGGTCTGGATGTGCGCAGCCGCAGTTCAATTTGTTGGATGCGCCGGCGCACCTCAGCTGTCATGGAGCACCAGCAGCGTGTGCAGGCACCTTCCCCTGCGGGGCTAGGGCTCCAGGAGGTTAGGGAAGCAAGCAGGTAGGACTGGGTGATCCAGAACCATGATCAGGGGGTCGAGGCACCTTCCTCTGCGGGGCCAGGGCTCCAGGAGGTCGGAAAAGCAAGCAGGCAGGCCTGGGCGATCCAGCAACACCAGCAGCGGGTCAAGGCACCTTTCCCTGTGGGGCCAGGTCTCCAGTAGGTCGGGGAAGCATGCAGGTAGGCCTGGGTGGTCCAGCTCCATGAGCAGGGGGTCAGGGAAGCATGCAGGCAGGCCTGGGTGGTCCAGCTAGGAACCTCAAAATTTTCCATGTATTCAAAGTAGCAGAAATACTTTTCCAAAAATTCCTATGTTCTTTTTGATTGTTTTTAGTGCTAGTAATTTGCTGCTGCACACTCCATTGATCAGGACGCAGCGCTTTGCTTAGGCGGCACACCGGATAACCTAGCGATGTATAAGTAAGTGATATATATTCTTTATACTGTTCTCATTGACTTCGTAGTCTAACCATATGGACCTTTGGATTGTTTGTTTGATCCACCCACGTGATAGATCTTTACCTCAGGATTGGAGGATGGATTTTGGGGCGGTATCTCTGCTCCTTTGAAATCGGCTCACTTCAATGTTAATGTGGGTCAATACAGAGGAACATCTGTGATATATATGGCACACTAGCCTATTTCGGCCACACACTACGATTGATTATTTATTTACCCACTGAAGAATTTGGCGAATGCTGAAGGAAACGCGTCTGGGTATTTTTGTTATTGTTTTGTATTATACTGGGCATTTTTTTGTATTGCTTTGTATTATATGGTTAACTGGAAAATTCTATAGAGGTAGGAGAATTAAAGGACTCCAGAGTAGGAGTGTTAGTTACGCGGGACCGTTCTTTTTATGACGTGGTCTAGTTAAGTGGATATTTCATTAAGCCATTTGGCTTCTTTTTTGATTTTCTTTGTTGTATATGTAAATGTATGTTATGACTGGAGGCAACCTATATTCTGTGTAAATTAAATACCTTTTCATACTCCTCTTTACTTTGGCTCAGTGCTGCTTGCAGCTGTACTTCTTCTTCTTCGTCTGGGGCTGTAGGGACTTTCTTTTTTCAAAAGAAAAACATCACATAAATCTGTTAGAATTTCAAAAAAGACCAGGTACACGACCACATAGCAAAAATTTCCTTAAATGATACAAAATGTCTGGTATGTTTTCAAAAATTATAAAAGCTGAATAACAAAGTAAGGTCCATTTGGTGCAGTTTTTTTCATACATCTTTAAGACTAGGCGCACACTGGTGTGGCAGTAACAAACAAACACAATCCAATATCAGCACACTACTAGCACTAAAAACAATCAATAAGAACATAGGAATTTTTGGAAAAGCATTTGAGGTTCTTAGTTTACATTTTTGATCAAAACTGTGTAAGCCCACCTGCCTATCAGCAAGATGACCTCAATACAGAGGCGAACCTACGCTACATCTTACTCTTGGTGCCTGTTCAGCCCGCCACATTTCAGGGATTTTAGATTAATGCAGAGTAGCTGTTAGCTGTAATCTACTCTCCATAAATTTTGGTGGTCTGAACAGGCACCAAGAGAGGTAACATATAGCCTTGTCGATTGGCAGGTGGGCTTATACATTTTTGATCAAAAATGTAAACTAAAAGCCTCAAAATTTTCCATGTATTCGAAGAAGCAGAAATGCTATTCCTAAAATCCCTATGTTCTTATTGATTGCTTTTTAGTGCTAGTAGTGTGCTGCTGCTATTGGATTGATATTGAATCTCCTGAGAGTTACAGGCACAAACTACATGGAAAATCGTGAGATTTTTTACTTCATACACAGACAGAGGACGACAAATGCTTCCATATGGTTATTCCCAAATACAAAATTCAATTAGGTTAATGGCAACTTGAGTATAGACTTGGAAACAAGAGGGATCAAAACACAATCAGATGGCTATAGGGATTGATTGTTGGGAGGGCTACCATTCAGGTGACCCTTTTTTCCAGTTTCTAGAATTTCTATTTAGGTGCTCTCAGGGGTAAGCGCTAAGAATATGACCCTTTTCCTCCACTGCTAACTGCTTAATAATTCCAGTGTTTCAGCATTTACACCAGACACCTCTGACCACTATATTCTGGAAGAACTAAGGATCCCTCATACAACATGTCTGATCCTTGTTTTTTTTAAACAAAAAACACCAGGGAACAGATGCCCCCATACACATAGGAATGCCATCAGATCCTTTCAACATTGGTTAAGTTTTCTGACAATTATCTTATATGTTGTATGTGGTTGTCTTAACTTAGCAATGCATTACATGAACACTGTTTTTGGGACCCCCACCAAGTTTTAGCCCAGTGGCCTCCACAACCCTTTATCTGACCTTTGGGTGTGACCAATAACATGGTAGAGTAGAGACAGCAGTGGTGCTATAGATCTGATCTACAGGTGCCTGAAGTGATACATGTATGAAATTATTTGAAAACTCTACTATTTATTAAGACATCATATATAACTTGATAAGAACATTTTTTAAATGTGCAACATTTATTTGAAACATGAGCATAATAATAACTTGATAATCAATTTAATTCAAATTCATATGTGCCAATGCTATAAATACTCATGGAAACATGTCAATCCTGATATACCAAAATTAGAATTTCTTTGTTTGTGTAACTATAGGATGACTTTAATGGGTGTTGACTGAATTGAGCAATTGAAGGACTTAAGTTGAGTGACGCACTTTAAAAATTATAATGTGACTACACAGCTATAGTCATAGTAATATAATTATACTCATTAATACTGGTATAGCCCTATACGTGCTGCTAACTACTGACCTGTCTGTAATCTCCCACTAATCTCTAATCTCCTGGAACATTCGGACTATTCTCACCTAACAAGCGATCCTCTCCTAACTCTCTTCTGGATCCTTAACCTCTTATCACCGGAGCCAGTTTTGGCCTCTCTGACAGAGCCCAATTTGTGAACTCTGACATGTGTCACTTTATGTGAGAATAACTTTTTGACAATTTAAACTATCCAAGTGATTCAGAGATTGTTTTCTCGTGACACATTGTGCTTTAAGTTAGTAAGAAATTTTGGTGCAAAAGTCCTTGTTTATTTGTGAAAAATATCAAAGTATTGTGAAAAATTTACTAATTTCAAACTTCAAAAAGTTCTGCGTATAAGACAGACAGTTATTCCACTTAAAATAGTTTCTAACTAGCATCTACCATATGTCTACTGTAGGTTGGCATCAATTTTTAAAAGTCTTTTTTTTCCTGTACACAGGATTGCTGCTGTGTACTGGTCGCCATAGTGACTGTCAATCACCATGCCCACAATGCATGGTGGGTATGGTGACATCACCAGACAGCCCTGATGCTTTCGTAAAGCATCCTGGGCTGTCAGGTAAGGGACCAGTATCGATGCTCACTCCGGCAGCGGGTGATGCAGCATGAGACCAGTGGTAATTTACCACTGGTCCCATTTCACAATCGTGCGGGGCTTGCATGGACGTACTTATATGTCCTTTTGTTGGAACGCACTTCCCGCTAGGGTGTATGAGAATGTCTTATGTCGGGAAGGGGTTAAAGAGAATGTGTTGGCAATTTTTTTTTTTTTTACTTATTAAAACAAGATACTGATCCATAGTTTTTTCTTCTTAGCCCTTTTTATTTTCTGATTGTAGATTTCTCAGTTCGGTCGTTTGTATATGATTGTGGGGAAAGCTTTGTTGCCTGCACTGCTTTAACAGCATTTAGGGTATGTTCACACGGCGTGTGGGGCACATTTTGGCGCGTAATTGCACTTCAATACGCCCGCAATTACGGTAATTCATAGCTCTATGAATTATGGCTGACTTCCCCTATGCGTATTGAACATCGGGGGAAAGAAGTGACATCCCAGGGGATAACATAAACCTATGGGGCAAAATCCACCCCCCGCCGTGCTTTAGAAGTATGCCGGCGTATTGCGGCGTGTACAATACGCACCACAATATGCCATCTGAACATACACTTAGGCTATGTCTACACAGCATCGGACAAAAAACGTCTAAAAGTGAACCCTTTTTTTTTCCAATGTACGACCGCGGTTTTTGTCACGTTTTGCACAAAAAACGCAGTCGGTTCTCTTTTTTTTTACATCGACCCATACAATTGATTGTATAGGAAACCAACGGCAAAACACAAAACATGTTGTATAATACGCCTGTGCCAGAAAACGAGCAGAGAAAAAACGACTTGTGTAGACTACAAGTTGTTTTTTCTATTAAAGTCTATGGGCTGCCTGAACGATCATATTTTCAGCGGTTTTAGAATCCTGAAACTGCTGAAAATACGATTGTTTTTCTATGTCGTGTGGACATAGCCTTAGAGAGATGCTTTATAGCAGCTTCATGCACATAGGAGCCTGTGAACTGACTCAGTCTCATTGACTTCTATAGGAGAGTTTTCTAGTCATGCTCTGTGACCTGGGAAGAAGTCAGAGTGCAGGGAGAAGGAGAGGGGGAGCTGTGACATCTCCTATTGTGACTGGTGGATCCTGTGTTATCTTTACACATCGGTGTCATCTTTCAGTGTAATCCTGCCTGTGCTGATAATGAGGAGACTTCTGAAAAGTTGTCTCTACAGAACAGGAAGTGTCAGAGTATTATTAGGCTTAGTGGCCAAAGTAAAAACTGCAGGACTTAAGAATTGTTAAAAAATATTGAAAGTGATCAGGAAAATGTAAAAAAAAAAAAAAATAACCAAAAATTGTTTAAAATGTGTTTAACATAAAAACGTGAGTTAAACAATAAGTTATTTTTTATGACAAACTGCCTTTAACAATTTGGTTTCCTCACTGTACACTGAAATAATCTTACTAAAGTCTCAAATAATCTCCTGATGCCTAAGGGTGTGTTCACACGGCGATTTTGAATACGTTTTTGGATAGGTTTTCGATTCGAAAAACATTAAAAAGCGCTGCATAAGACGCATCCAAGACGCACCCAAAGTGTGCTGCCTGTTTGGATGTTTTTTTGCTGCAGCACAAACGCACCCTATAGTTTTGAATAGAGCATCTGATGTGTCAAACGGATCAAGAATTGACATGTTAATTCTTTGAACGGATCCAAAAGACTTCAAGTAAACCTGCATCGGTGATCACTCATCTGAACGCAGATGGTTGTTCACATTGAAAACAATGTAAATCACACTGCACATTTTTAGATGCATGTTTGGGTCCGTTTAGGTTCCAAAATATGGATCCAAACACGCATCTAAAAAACGCTGTGTGAACATACCCTAAATGTAATGGCATAAGGAGATTTCTTCAGGATCTCTCTCCAGCATTTGAGGTTGTAGACCACCAACTCCCATTCAGCATGTCCCATTCCTAAAGGGGTTATCCAGAATATTAAAATTGATAGCCTATCCTCAGGATCTGTTGGGGTCCATCACCCGGAACCTGATAATGGAGCCTAAATGCCAGAGTTTGTAACTCTTTTGGGTTATTTTTTAAAAAATTTGTTTTTATTGCTTGATCTATGGTACCAAATTATCACATTATTAAAATATATTAATGTTATTTGCTGAACAGTCGCATTAATAAATACTACAGTATACAGAGTTAGGTGCAATATACTATTATTATTATTATTCTTCCAGTTTCCAACAAAAATGTTTTCTCT
This sequence comes from Phyllomedusa bahiana, assembly GCA_025379985.1. Classification (NCBI taxonomy): domain Eukaryota; kingdom Metazoa; phylum Chordata; class Amphibia; order Anura; family Hylidae; genus Phyllomedusa; species Phyllomedusa bahiana. Next base: position 186,040 of record JAODAL010001284.1, on the reverse strand, counting down.
GTATAACAATTTTTCATTCCCTGTGATATTCATTAGCATTGGTCTCCTGTAATTTCTTTATGTACTTTTAATCACTGAAGGTTGTTACACTTGTATACTGATGTTTAGATTTTAGTGTAATCTAGGGGTCACCTTGCAAGACATAGCATCAGGGCTTTTTGCCTGCATAATAAAGTAGGTACAGATGCTACTGCTTCCCTGTCTATCCCTGCAGCCTGTCTTCATTCATTCACACATCACTAATAACAGTATAGTATGAAGTGATGAAATCCAGAACTCCCAGACAGAAAAGACATTGAAAAAGAAAACTTTGCTGCTGGGTTCAGTCAGTCATTGCACAAAAAACAAAGTGGATTTTAATATCACTAGGATTGGGGGATTTCATAGAGCTGTTAAGTAGTTTTATTTTGGATAGAGTTTAACAACAATGTAAAGCTATATTCACGGCAATAACTTAACCACTGCTTTTCAGAAGAGTGAGGAGCTTATATCGAACCTTTTCAGCTTCTTCTTTACTCATAGCCAAAGCAAGCTGCAGCTGAAGTTCTTCCTCCCCAGAACTCTGAGGTCTTGCATGTTCTATTTCTGGAGAAAGGGCTGAAACAGAACCTGCAAAGAAAAAAAACCAAGAATGTAAGTACCAAAGTCCTTACTGAGAAAGTCTACACGTGTCCCCCAGATATGGGCATCTGACCTGGACTTACTGAAAGAAGCAAAACAACATTTCAATATTACTTTTCAGTGGTCTGTGTATCTCAGGGGTCCTGGTACTTTTGATGGCAAGAATAGCAAAGTGTGCTAAATTTTTCTTGCAGCCAAAAATAATGGAACCTCACAGAAACTTGACAGACCTTGATACAAGTCTATGGGGTCAATCAGGAATTGTCAGTATTTATTTAAAGAAGGAAACCCATCATAGCTATCATGGATTCATATGACGTTAATGCAAACAGAACCTAAAAAAAGCTTTGCTACTCTTCTCTCACTTTACCTTCATTATATCTTAGCCTATGGCTGCTGTCAATGGCTGCAGTTACTTGAGACATCCTTCTTCTGGTTGTCTGAGCTTGCTCCCGCTCTTGCTTTATTCGCTCATCATCTTTTAGCAGGGATACTATCTGTTTGGCTTTCTCTCGCACATTAATGCCATGGTCTTTTCCTTCACGGTCCAAGAACTGAAAATCTTTCAGAGTCTGTACAACAATAATATTCTCATTACATTCTTGTAGCACTTTGTTGGATCCGTTTTTGATCAAATAGTCCAAAAGCGTGAGTCCTTTATACACATGACGCCAGTTTTTTCCACTGTCATTCAATCTCCTCCAGACCATCATCATGACCTCGTTGTATTCTGCACTGTAAGTCATTTGAGCAATTTCAGCCATAAGAGTAGTAGAAGGTCCCCATGGGTCATTTGAGGTAGCCTCTCGAACCTTAACTTCAGCCTCAGAATAATTGTGGACTATATTCTTCATTTGACGACGTATAGATGAAGTAGCCATGATAGATGGTGCTTAACTAGAATTCCTTTCTAAAAAAAAGTCTGTGGATATGTGTTTGCTTTCTGTTGAAACGTTGTGTTATCTGTAAAATAAATGTGGATGTGAGAAGCCGATATTTTTGTACCCTTGATTAACCTTTGTAAAGATGGTCATTGGAAACAAAGGGTGGTAATTAACGGTATGTACTCAGGTTCACTGTCGCTCCTATTCGTGAAGCTGAAGTATACTTTGAAACCACTTTTAACATCTACTCAAAATTGCAGTATAAACTAAAGGGAACCTGGCAGCATGAAATAGCTGCAGGTTACCCGTTCCAAACAAGATTTTTAATTTCTTAAAATTGGTAAAATGTAACAAAAACTATCTAAATTTATTATTGCTATAATCATAGTGACTCACAGAATAAAGTGAAAATTGCATGCATACTTCACAGTGAATTCCATAAAAGCAAAGCCCAAAAAACAATGTCAGAACTGTGTGTGGAGGTGGAAGGGGGTGGGGAGAAGGTTCATGAAACCGAACAATTTTTTTAAATGTTTTTCAATAAATGATAGGGTACATTATGGTACCATATGGTACAATTCACAACTAGTCCCCAAAAAACAAACTCTCATACAGCTATGCCAATAGAAAAGTAAAAAAAAAAGGTTATGGCTCTTAGAAGGCTAGGATAAATAGGACAAAAATCCTGTCACCATAATCACTGTTCCAGGGAGATATAATAAAATCTCCCTACTTACCTCAGTCAAAAGTTACAAATTGTCTATCACAATGTTGTATTGTAAAAGCTCTGTGCTTCCTGTATTTATTTATTGGTTCATTATACCCAATGGTAATCCAATGCTACAACACTGGACTGGTAGCAGTGGCACCCAATGATGTGCTATTGACATCTTGTTACTAGTTTGGTGTTGTAGCATTGGATTGCTGTTAGGCAAAGAGAACCATTGTTGATCCGCACTTTGAGTATAAAAACAAAAATCAGTGGCCTCGCTATACTTAATACTGTAGGACATGTGTAGGACCTGCATTGTGCCTCCCGTAGTACAATAGCCAAAGGTGAACATACTACGTTTCAACTTACACAGATATTTTGTCCTGTGAGTTACCACACAAAGAAGCGCTTCCCATATTTTTCTTTCTATTTATTGATTGTTACACTATGGTTACTATTTTGTGGCAGCATGTAGTTGTTAACTCCATGTCATCTAGTGGGTCCACATAGTCTTTTTATTTTGGTTCTAATTTCGATTTAACATTTTCCAAGTTTTTCTCTACTGATATCATATAGAAGTGTTATCAACTAAAGGTAATATCTAGAGTTTTCCTGTAGTTAATTTCTATTCGGTCACTGAAAGGCATAATAGTCAGTTGAAAGTGGAGGAAAGCATGTGGTAACTGGAACCTAAATTCCATCAAATTCTGTATTACAGTTACAGAGTCTCTAACCGTAACATGTTTCAGCCTGTACCAAGATGCATTGCTCAACAATACGTTGTATTAGAATGCACAGAATGCTATGAGACTATTTAAATAATAAAATACTTTACTCCAAAACAATACAGAAATTTCCCATCAAATAAAAAGCTTCTCAAATATAAAAAAAGTTTGTTTTAAACTGTTTTAAGTTTGTTAATGTGTTTCTTCCCTTTAGTAGTTCAAACCACAATCACATCACATCATATAGCCCACAGAAGCAGAGCTAGCCCATTGAGCTGCAAACGGATGTAACACAACACTAAGGGCTTGTTCACACGACGTTTTGGATCCGTTTTTGGATGCGTTTTACGGATCCGTTTTTAACCTGCGAAAACTGGATGTAACCTGCATCCAAAAAGCGGATCCAAAAAACGCAACAGCTGATCCTTTTTTTGGATGCTAATTGGATGCGTTTTGCATGCGTTTTACGGATCCGTTTTTTGGATCCGTTTTTTCAATGCTTTATTTAAATCAACCTATCAAACTGCAATTTAAATATAATATAACCTATCAATGACCAAGAAAAAAAACTTTTTTTACCTAGTGTCAGTCAGCTGTACATACACCTATGATTTTAGAACCCGCCCTCCCCCTATTTTTTTTTTTAAATCAACCAATAGTTTTCAAACCCACCCCATGTAAATTAATTAATAACAATCATGTATAAACTAAATAATAACTAAAATAAATATATATAAATTAAATATATATTTATTATATATATATATATATATATATATATATATATATATATATATATATATATATATATTTATGTACATATATATAAATGTACATTTATATACTATTATACACATTTATAATATTATATACATTTAAACTTTTGTATAGAATTTATATATAATATATATATATACACTATATATATATATTTACATACATTTATAAACTAAATATAAGCCAAACATAATATTAAAATTTTATATTTAATTTAAATCCAATGCGTTTTTACGGATGCGTTTTTGGCATCGAAAAACGGATCTAAAACGCATCCAAATGTATGCTGCGCTTTTGGGTCCGCTTTCGGGATGCCAAAAGCGCACTCCATTATTTCCTATGGGGATTTCCCTTGCGTAAAACGCAAGAAGAATTGACATGTCAATTCTTAAAACGGATCCGAAAAACGCATCGCGAAAAGCGCATCGGCAATCACTCGTGTGAACAGCGATGCGCTTTTGCCATTGAAAGCAATGTTAATCACACTGACAATTGTCAGATCCATTTTACGGATCCGTAAAACGGAGCCGTAAAACGGATCACAAAGTCGTCGTGTGAACAAGCCCTCAGGCTACGTCGACATGGCACTGGTTTACAGTCGGTTTCAGTATTTAGAATCCGCAAAAAATCTGACTGTAAACCAGTGCCATAGACTTCTATAGAAAATCCGAGCTGTAGTCTACAAAGCTCGGATTTTCTGAGGTCGGATTTCAAATCCAAAATCCGATCAAAAAACTTAGAACATGTTCTATAATCCACCAGAAAATGGAGGATTATAGTACTGTTCTATGTGGATCAGCCAAAAATTGACCACAAAATCCACGCAAAAAATGCAGTTAAAAAACTAAAACAGATTGATAAATAGTGGTTGGATTCTATAATAGAATCTGACGGTGTTTTACTTCTGCCATATAAACGAAGCCTTAGTGTTTAGCTACAGAGACTGCAGAATATGCCGTGTGTATGTGGAGACACTGAATGTTGTCATCTGTCTCCTGCTATGCTTAGACCAGTTTAATACCATCTAGGGACTTGTAATGTTACACAGTGTCGAACTGAAGTTTCACCAAAGGAAATATTCCAAGGGACCACCCTTTATCTCTATAGGACATGTGTACGCCCACGTTACATTAATTATTAGACATGTGGTTTACTAGGATATGAGGTAACTGGTTCATAATTTAGCTCCCAATGAAGTTGTATCGTCTGCTAGACCTCTGGGCCCCTGGTATATTAGGGTTACATGACAACGTCAAAGTTTGAACTCCCCACAGTATCCTCTGGCACTCCGGTGGGACTGTCTGAACCTAATTATACATAAATCTTTTGTAAGTTTGTAATATGAATCATGTCTAACTTTTAATTGCTCCTTCTTCAAGTAGTACAATATAACAATAAGTTCCTGGGACTGAGAAAATGTCTGCACACTGATACTATTACCCGTTTATAATTTTAATGAGAATAAATAATAATCACCTACATTTTTATTCTTGTTTTTCCTTTTTTTTGCAAGCAGAAATGCAAAAATATGCAATAGAAATTCCCAAAAATACCCCTTCCTCAAACCTATCCTTTTGCATTCCCAAGATAATTGTCCCAAGTTATATGTGGGCAAAACTTACTTTACACAAGAATTCCATCGCTGTAGTGTACATGGTGGTAAAACTGACACTTTACACTTTAAAATGTTACGGTTTACAAAAGGTCTATTTAGGACCACGAACAGGCTGCCATGATAAAAAGCTTCTGAAAGTAGAGGCTAGATGGATTCTAGGTTAAAAGGGTTTTCTTAGAACTTAATTATATTGAACTTTGTGATTGATACTCATTAAAAAATATTTACCTGTTCTGCTTTGCAAAACCAGGCAGAGAGCCCTTTACTCCCCTTCTTCCTCCTTCCTGCATACCATGTTACATCCATCAATCACATGGTTTTGCTTCTGAGTCTATGGACGTTTTGCCATCACTCAGTGGATGAAGCCAAGCTCTGCTCAGAAACACTCCCCTGTGGTGGGTGTGACCTGAGCAGAGAAGAGCTGGCTGCATATACTGACTCATCAGTCACTATGAAAACAGAGGTGCTGACAGGAATGTAATCACTCAGAGCTGGAGGGGGAGGGTGCTATACACATACAGTGATAACTATGTGTCCATAGTGACTCATCCCTGCTAGAGTCTAGCTGCCTTCATTACTGTGCACTATTTGTACATGCATTACATAAATTATGGGATGAGGAAAGAATTTTTTTACCATGTTACAAACCGATTGGTGACTGTACTACACACCACCTGCTGCAGGCAACCAGAAAGTGAACTGGAGCAGAGATCCAGGGGCATGAGGTGTACATGTCTGAAAATGATAATGAACAGTGCTAGGAGGATTAGGGGGCGGATTTAGAGAAGTCCTAGATTATAACTGCTAACTACTGACACTCCCACAACCAGGAAGTTTCTCTGATCTTATGATGGATGAATAAAGAGGCAAAAGAGAAGAAAAACAAACACATGAAGGTAGTGGAATATCTTTACTTTTCAATAAAAATGCTGTTTATAGTGTTCTATGAAATCCTTAAACTCCCGGATAACACCTTTAAAGTGTCTGAATATAGGTTTTTTCTTTGTCTGCTTTCTCGAAATAAGAGGTCTCTTAACAGACCGACAGACAGACAGACAGATAGATAGATAGATAGATAGATAGATAGATAGATAGATAGATAGATAGAAAATCTCACAAAAAGATAAGGATATTTGGCTTGCGGTTGAAATTTCAGGATAAACTTAGAGGGCGACATGTATGAATGGGGCTGCGCCAGGTATCTGGCGTCTTTACAGCCCGATATCCAGCGCGGCCCCGTTCATACATTTTCAAATCTCCCGGGGCGCACTAGAACCATAGTGAAGCTACATATTTATAGCTTCGCTACGGCATTTCTGGCCGCATTACAGTCGGAACAGTTATATCACTTTCGAAGTGGTATACCTGAGTCCGAACTGCCATGCAAGCGCTGGAATGCGCCTGATTTATGACCCACTGTATAGCGGGTTCATAAATCAGCCGCATTCTATGCCTTTTTCAATGCATGAAATTTGGCATTTACACGCCAAATTTCATGCATGTCGCCTAAAATGTCTTTTTGCACAACTTGCTGATCTCTAACAAGGAGCTTAATGGCAAAATTACCAACAGGTGTTTGATCCTTGGATCATCCAATAAATGTAGGGGATCAATTTGAATTGGGATTTAAACAGTCATTCTCAACACACTGTTCACATTTTGACATCACGAGACCAAGAAAACACCTTACAATTGATCAACACTACCTCACCATTGCGAGGCTTCAAGCAGGATGCTCTCAGACAGAAGTGGCCACTGAGTTTAGAGTGTCACAGTACAGTACCATCAGCAGGTTGCAAGAGAGATACAGGGAGACTGGAAGAGTCACAGAAAGGCAAAGAAGTGGTTGTCCTTTGGCTACATCAAACACTGATGACCGCTTCATTATAAGCAATGCCCTGCAGAACCGGATGATCAGCCATACTGTTGATCAATTGTAAGGTTTTGACTTAGTCTCATGTTATAAAAATGTGAACAACATGATGAGGAGGATTGTTTGAATCCCAATTCAAATTGATCCACTAAATTGATTGGGAGATTCAGGGATCAGCAAGTTGTGCAAAAAGTACTGAAACATTGAAAAGTTGGACATGTGCATTCTAAAGGTAAGAGATGGTCTCATTTAGTTAATTTCAGGAAGGGAAGATCTCTCCTTAAGGAGAGCACTGAACAAACGGCTTGTAGAGTTTGTTTTGCCTTTTCACCCTCTACTTGGCATCTGCATTATAATGCCTTGTGATAATGCCTTGTGATATTAGTTAATTTCAAAGATTTTCAAGAAATTGTAATGTTCATTCTGAAACTTCAACCAAAAGCCAAATATCACTAACTTTTTGTGAGTAGTAAATATGGTATATAGTATGTGGGGGATATTTGGTTTTGGGTTTAAATTTCTTGATAAACATTAAAATTTCTTGAAAATGTTTAAAATGAACTAAATGAGAACACCTCTTCCCTTTATATGCACATGTCCAACTGTTCAATGTTTCAATACTTTTTGCACAACTTGCTGATCTCTAACAAGGAGCTTAATGACATAATTAAATTATATTATGCTATATATGAGGCTCTTTGATTATTTTTTCTAAAAATTATAGTGTTGGACAATGCCTTATTTAGTGTTGCTTTGTACATGTGTATTTGGCACCCCACTAGTCAGAAAATCTATTCGTTGGTCATTGGAATATTATAGCTCCACCTGTAATATGAGATCACCTTCATATACAATATCCAGTCAAGATGTTAGTTTTTTTTTACTGCATTATTAATTTAAAACATAGTCTAACAACAGTTTTATGGATATAAGACTATGTTGGCAAGCTTGTTTCATCACAAGATACTTACCTGTGATGTATTTTGGTTACTCATATTAGTATCTATAGAGCATGTTCGAACTATTGGCAGTGTTAAGCTTATGGCAGTCCATTATCATCAAATCAATAGATAATAACTCTACTAATCTCCTTATTGGTTTTGCTTTAATATGTCACAGCAGAACTTATAAATATTCAAACATAGCATTGTTTCATCCCTGAAGACATCAATTAGTGGTAAAACATGTCGTGGAGGTGTGAGCAGGACTTTAAGCAGTGTAGTAGTATAAAATGCAGTGAACAACAGGACTAATTTTTGGCAGGAACATATCTGAATGCTAATTTGATATATCAAACATCGTTATGTAGCATCCTACAGTTAGCACTGCACCTTCATTGCTAGTTGACAGTTCTCACAGCAACAGTTATTCATATTAAAAGGGTTGAGTGATTTTATTGTTGCAAATATAGGGAGTAGTAACATATTATGCTGTAGTTATTGTATGTAGTGCATTGAATTACAGCAGGATAGCACATTTTTTATACCAGATTTTAAAAATAAAGAACAAAAAGTAAAATTGAGCACACCACAAACATTTGGGTTTTTAAACTTTATTGAAGCCCTTTTTATATCAAATAATAAATATTATATTTTAAACTATTTTTTGGTGGCAAAATTAGGTATATTTTGTGCTACAGCTGCACTTTGTATATATATATTTTTGGTTTATTACTTACCCTTAATGGGACAGAAAGTGAGGGGCAGACAGGTTTGTAGAGTGGTGTAGGGGTAGGAGGGTTATTGTAGGTTATAGGCTATCCTGAAGAGATGCGGTTTCAGGTTGCTTTTGAAGCTAATGAAAGTAAAGGAGAGTCTGATGTGTTGGCCGTTCCTAGGGGCGGGCGACCGCTCGCCCCGCCCGGAGGTGCGCCCCTGACTCTGCCCGGCTGTTTTAGAACAGTCGCGCAGAGCCAGCTGGTGCAGGGAGGAGGTGGGACGGATCGTTCCCGTCCTGCCTCCTCCCCTGTATGTAGCACAGATACATACACAGCGTCGCAGGGGGCGCACGGCTTTCACCGCGCCGCCTGTGACGCTCAATCTCCTCGGCGGGCAGCTCTGCCGCTGAGGAGATCCCTGGGAGCTGCATGATGGTGTAAGTAGCGGGATGACGTCACGCCGCTTACACCGCTCAGCAGCTCCGGACTGGGACACGCGGACCGAGGTCTGGTAAGTAATATTTTGTTATTTTATAATTACTTACAGGGGGGGCCATCAACTGGCTACAGGGGGGCATCTACTGGCTACAGGGAGGCATCTACTGGCTACAGAGGGCATGTACTGGCTACAGGGGGGCAACTACTGGCTACAGCGGGCATCTACTGGCTACAGGGGGCATCAACTGGCTACAGGGGGGCATCACTGGCTACAGGGGGCATCTACTGGCTACAGGGGGCATTAACTGGCTACGGGGGGCATCACTGGCTACAGGGGGGCATCACTGGCTACAGGGGGGCATCTGCTGGCTACAGGGGGCATGTACTGGCTACAGAGGGGCATCTACTGGCTACAAGGGGGGCGTCACTGGCTGCAATGGGGCTTCTACTGGCTACAGGGGGCTTCTACTGGCTACAGGGGGCATCAACTGGCTACAGGGAGGCATCAACTGGCTGCAGGGGGGCATCAACTGGCTCCCGGGGGCATCACCTGGCCCCAGGGGGCTACTACCTGGCTATAGGGGGCTACTACGTGGCTACAGGGGGCATATTACATGGCTACCATATGAGGTGCTATAGATGGGGAGTTTGTATAGAGATAGGAATTGGTAGAGAAGTGCTGATAAATTGAGGAGTCTTAAGATATTTGTTTTGTAAATTTTACAGTGAAGAGTCGGGAGTAGTCGTCATGGCGTCTGGGACAGATGGAAAAGAAGAAGAAGAGAAAGAAAACAACTCTTCAGAGACGTCTCCTGTGAGTCACTAGATATAACTTTACTGCAATCTTTTAATGTCTGCAGAGCCTGTGTACAGCTGGTATCCAACACTGTATGGTCACTTTATGGCGGTAATATTGGTTGTAGTATAATGGTTTATACTCAGTAATGGTCAGTTTGTATTATTCGGTCACTATATGGTGGTGATATGTGTTCATGGTGTGGTGGTATTATTCGGTCACTGTGTGTTGGTGATACGTGGTCTTAGTGGACTTGGGATTCTAGTTTTGTGTAGCAGTGTTATTTGGTAACTGAATGACTATTATTTAGTAGTTTTATACGTAGCATATTGTGGTAAAGCTTTTTGTATATTTTGGCTTTGGTTGATGGTGATGCAATGTGTCGCATAGCGGAGGGGTGTTACCGGAGGGGTGGGGGGAGGCGAAATTTCTTTACCTCGCCCTGAGTGAAATTTAGCCTAGGAACTGCCCTGTGTGTTGGGGTAATAAGTTCCAGATTACAGGGGATGCACAGGAGAAGTCTTGAATACAGTTATGTGTGAACCTGACACTGGGAGAGCAGAGACGGTGGTCCTGTGAATAGTGGAAATAGCATGAGGAAAGCTATCTGGTTATTAAGGCAGTGATGTATGGTAGAGAGGTTATGAAGAGCCTTGTAGGTCATGGTTAGTAACTTGAACTGAATTTACTGGACAATGGGTAGCCATTGTAGGGATTGGCAGAGGGGAGAGGTGGAGTAGGAGCGAAGAGAGAGGTAGTTTAAATGAGCAGTAGAGTTGAGGATGGTTTGAATGGGAGCAAAAGTGCTAGACAGGAGGCCACATAGAAGGATGTTGCAGGAGTCTTAGCAGGAAATGACAAGGGCATGGACTAGCAGTTTGGTAGCATCAAAGTTAAGAAATAAGCAGATTCAAGTAATATTTTTCAGGTGGAGGTGGCAGGCAGAGTTTAGAGCTCTGATGTGTGGTTTGAAAAGCAGGAAGGAGTCAAAGGTTATCCCAAGGCAGTAGACTTGAGGGATCGGTGAAAGTGTAGAGCCATTGACTGTGATAGATCAGGTGGGGGAGATACAGTGGAATGGTGAAAAGATATTGAATTCGGTTTTCTCCACATTTAGTTTTTGGAGACGGACAGAGAAGAAGATTATGGACAATAGACAGTCTAGGATCCGAGAGAGCAGAGAGTTAACATCTGGGCTGGAGATGTAAAGTTGTGTGTCGTCAGCATAAAGGTGGTTCTGAAAGCCATGTTATACAATTACTTAACCCAGGCCAAGAGTGTAGAGAGAGCAGCATAGAGGACCCAGTGCAGTCTTCTGAGGAACACCAACAGAGAGATGGCAAGTGATTTCATTTTTTTTTACTTTTCAACTGAACCACAAAATATAATGTCAGATTTTCAGTAAATTTAAATTTACTATTACTTTTATCAGTTTCAAATTACTTTAGTGATCGTTGTGGGTTTTTCTTTCTTTATCACCACATGTGTCACTGGGAAAGGTCCCCCCCCCCCCATTCATAGAAAGTGTTCACACAAAAATTGTAATCTTTTCACTACAAGCAACACATTTTCTTTCATGTGTAATTCCACTTATGTGATTTGTAGATACAATTGTCACATTAAAAAAGTTTGACATTTTTGATTATAAAAAAGATTATTAAACTCCAGTGTCTCTTCATCACCAAATATTTGTTTTACATTGTCTCATAGCTCTTAATTTTAACTGGCACAGCACAAGAAAATACAAAGTCACTATGTTCCTGTACTGTTTGTAACCCATTCTTTTAACAGTAAAAAATCCCTCCACTGTACCAGATAAGCAAATCTAGCCACCAGGAATTAAAAATCAGAGAGAAAACTATTATCCTCCAGATTCTACTGGTTTAAAAATATAGCTTTGTTTTAATTGTATCCGCTTAATATTCTGAATAAACTCATTAGTACATTGCACAGTTGCTTATATTGCTAGACAAAAGAGAAAATGAAAAGAGGATATACCTGTCTAGTATCTCCCTAATCCGAAATACCGAGACCTACAACGATTAATGCTAATTCTGTACTTTGGCTCCTAATACTCACTGAATAAACTCTGGTTACATTTTTTTTTTTCCAACACAAGCCACAGCTTACTGGATTTACCAGTTGCAGACCCTATCTTCTGTGGGTCTCAATGAGGTTACAGAACTTATACATTAAATATTCTAATAAACATCTCTTAGGATATCATAAGCTGGGCCTCTCCTTGATATTCATCTGATTCTGGAATGTGGTAAAATAATCTTCCATTTATAAAACCAAAAGGCATGATCCATTGTAAAATATATAACTTTCCTCCTCTCATATCAAAACCTATGTTCTAATTATTAATTTATTTATGCATTTATTTATTTACTTTTTTTGGCATATTTTTTGGGGGCATATATTTTATTTATTTATTTATTTATTTATTTATTTTCTCCTTTGAAATATTTATATATATGTATTTCTATATTTATATCAAAGCACATTTTTTCCTAGATCGTAGTTCTTTTTTACAAACGTATGTGTGTGTACAACATCCGAGAATACAAAACTCTTTATACCCTTCTGTTGTACTCCTAGACCTCATATCCTCTTAAACTGAGGGAAATGGTAATCTCTATACCAGGAGACCATCAATGGGAAACATGTTTAAAAGTTTGTAAGTCTTGACTGACGCTACTTTTCTCTTCTACATTCATAATATAAATACAAACTTCAAAATAGCACTTGAATGACCCTTAGTGATAGACCCTGAACAAATCAAGCAGTCTATAACGGCTACAATTAGTAACATTTTACTTCTTCCTCTTTTTCTTATTCTTTTTTTTAAATAAATTTCTTTTAAATAAGGGTTTGTTTTTTTTATTTGTTTTTTTTTTTGCCTTTTTACCTTTAATAATAAATCTTCTTGTAATACTTTTAAAGTGATCTGGTATTTCCATGTGAACGCACAAGTCTGTAAAAGCGATTTATACATTAATCTATTTAACTTTTATACATTTACCTGATTGTTCCCTTACCCTTTTGACCCTTGTTTGACATGTGCAGACCTGGCAGTTGTTTGTATTTAATCCCATGAGTCTAGCAAATTGTGTATGGAACTCCTGAAGTGTGGTCTACACACGAAATGCGTATTTCATTGCTATTTATAATAAACCTTTCAACTAAAAAGACATCCAGCGCGGTCATTACAGTCCTTTTAAAGGAGTTTTTTTCTGGGCAAACTGGAGAAAATCTTCACACTTTTTGGATCGCCATCACCCTGACCCAGTGTATCCGGCATAGGGAGCAAAATGGACAGACTGCTGCGGACAACCTTGACGCTTCGGTCTCAAATATTTGGATGCTCAAAAAAGTGTTGTGCCTTTCTTTGCACAACACTAAAAGGTTAGTGCATAAAATAAGTACTAGCGGATTTTACCCAAAAGTCGCAATATTGCGCTAGGGAGCGCTGTCTCGTTTTTGATTTTTCTCTTGTAATAAGATGCATTAAAGCATAACATAAACCATCAAAGGGTACTCAAAGCTGCCTACATAAGCAAAAGTAACATAGAAACAAAGTAGATAAGGTTAAAAAAGAAACAGGTTCATGGACTTCAACTCTTAAGCCCTATAGTGCTAATTCGAAAGAAAGTCCCCTATGAGAAAAATGGCAAATGTCCCATACAAGAGGACAAATTCCTTCCCAACTCCAAATATGCCAATCAAAATAAATACCCAGATCAATGTCCTATCTTTAGAGTCTAGTCCCCATAACATGAAATGCTACATTTTTTAAGGAAGCCATCTAAGCCTCTATGCAACTTTTTGAATGACTCCATCACAACCTTTTGTGGCAGTGAATTCCTTGGTCTCACCGCACTAACAGTAAAGAATCCTTGTCTGTGGTTATGGGGAAAGTAATGAAATACCATGGGCATGAAACAATTAAAGGCAGCAAGGGAAATAGGCCATGAAACATACACCCCAATGCACTTTTCAGCCAATGCGTGATCTGTAGTATGAAGTCACACTAGTTCTCCTTTACCATTAATGCAACAAAATAATGTCCACCTTATATGTTGATTCTGCAAAAGAATCATATTCAAGAACTGCATGAATTATGTCCAGTAATTCTTTTAATAGTTACATAGTTTGTAAGGCTGAAAAATGACATCCATCCAGTTCAGACTATTGTCCTGTAGTGTTGATCCAGAGGAAGGCAAAAACCCCTATGAGGTATAAGCCAATTGTATTAATCTTAGGGAAAAATTCCTTCCTGACTCCAATATGACAACCTGAATAAAACCCTGGATCAACGACCCTTGTCCAGAATTCTGGACATTATAATTTGTTACATTATTGCACTGTAGAAATGCACCCTTTTTGAACTCTGTTATTGAATTCACCATGACAAGTTCCTCTGGCAGAGAGTTGCACAGTCTCACTGCTCTTACAGTAGGGAATCCCTTTCTATGTTTATGTAGAAACTTTCTTTTCTCAAGACGTAGAGCAGTGTTTCTCAACTCCAGTCCTCAAGACCCACCAACAGGTCATGTTTTCAGGATCTCCCACAGAATGCACTGACTAATTATCTCACCTGTGCAATACTGAGGAAATCCTGAAAACTTGGCCTGTTGGTGGGGTCTTGAGGACTGGAGTTGAGAAACACTGACGTAGAGGATGCCCCCTTGTCCTAGATACAGTCCTGGGTATAAATAGATCCTGGGAGAGATCTCTATACTAAACTTTGATATGTTTATACATACTTATTATGTCCCCCTGAAGCCGTCTTTTCTCTAAACTAAATAACCCTAATCTTGCTAATCTTTCTGGGTATTGCGGTCCACCCAGTCCTTTTATTATTTTTGTTGCCCGCCTTTGTACTTGTTCAAGCTCTACAATGTCTTTCCTGTGCACTGGTGCCCAAAACTGTACACAATATTCCATGTGTGGTCTAACCAGTGACTTATATAATGGGAGAATAATGTTCTCATCATGTGCATCTATGCCTCTTCTGACACACCCCATGATCTTGCCTTTGCAGCAGCTGCCTGACACTCGCTGCTACAGTTAAGTTTACATAAGGAACACAGAAAAATAGATGGCGCTCTCATATTGCAGTAAATCCAGACATACAACGTGAGCAATAATAATTTTAAACACTGCTCACCTTATAATGTTGTGCTAAGAGAGGCACAAAACTCATCAGTGTTTAATTCAAAAGAGCCTGGAAGACAGCAGCCGTAGATCATTACCAAGTCCATCAAAAAGGACAGCATCTGGAAAAAAACTAAAGTAAAAAAGTACCATCTCGGCGCTTGCTGAAAAAATTTCCGTGAATCAGGCAAGTAGAATAACATTTTATTACTTGCCCGACTGAGGAAAGTTTTTTTGGCTAAAGTTAAGTTTAATGTCAATTAAGATTTCCTTTTATTGTCAGTTTTACTCAGGGGTTTTCCATTGCATAGGTAATCATGGCATAGATTTTCAACTCCCATGTGCATAACCTTGCTTTTATCAGTGTTAAATTTCATCTTCCACTTCTCTGCCCAGGCTTCCAATTTATCCAGATCCCTTTTTAACAAAATATTATCCTGAATTGTGTTAACTACTTTACAAAGTTTAGTAACATCTGCAAAGATTGATATTCTACTGTGCAATCCATCTGTAAGGTCATTAATGAAAATATTAAAGATGATAGGGCCCAATACTGACCCCTGTGGTACCCCACTAGTAACAGGGATCTAGTCTGAGTATGTACCAGTAATTACCACCCTTTGTTTTCTTTCACTGAGCCAGTTGCTTACCCACTTGCACACATTTTCCCCCGGTCCAAGCATTCTCATTTTACTTACCAACCTTTTATGTGGAACAGCATCAATGCTTTAGAAAAATCCAGATATATAACATCCAATGTCTCACCCCGATCCAGTCTAGAACTAACCTCCCCATAGAAGCTGATGAGATTAGTTTGACAAGACCGATCCTCTGTAAACTCAATGCTGATATGGAGTTATACATTTATTTTTATACTCCAGGATAGCATCTTTAACTCTTATAATTTATCTACAACACAGATTAAATTTACCGGCCTATAGTTTCCAGGATCCCTTTTTGACCCCTTTTCGAATATTGGCACCACATTAGCTATGCGCCAATCCCTTGGAACATACCCCATTACTACAGTGTCAGTTAATGTTAAAAATAAGGCCTGTCTATCAAGTTACTTAATTCCCTTAGAGCACAGGGTCTATGCCATCAGGAACTAGGATTTGTTTATATTACTCTTAAAGCGGAGCTGCACTTCTTCCTGGGTCAGACGGGAGACATTTGAAGGGGTGTCCTCATCACAGACTTTGATGGCATATCAATAGGATATCTTCATATAGTGTTAGCTTTAGACAGAATTTTACATAAAGACATACACCTCCCCTCTTCTGATTGTTATGATCTTTTATAAACAAAATGTAACCCTGTAAGTTAACTGCCCAGTCATAGCACTCATCCAGCCATGTCTCGGTTACCCCCACTATGTCATATTTTCCTTCAGAGATAAAAATTGCAGTTCATAAATTGGATTGGTGAAACTTCATTGGTCAGAATGCAATTTAGAGGGGTTTCTTTTAACTCTCTTCTTATGAACTATTCTAACACTGTGTAGCTGCCCTCCTCAGTACCCAATTTAAATACTCCTCTTTGAGCTTGGTGTCTAAGTCCTCCACCTACCTTTAACTTGCCAAAGTGCACCAAGACAGCTGGATTCTCACCAGCCCCATTTAGTAATCTGTCAACCCAATCCAAGATATGTTAAACTCAATCCCCAGGAAGATAACATACTGTTTGATGATCCCGGTCTTTGTAACAGATTGCCCTGTCTGTCTCCCATCAATAAATTTATGTAACTCATTCTTCAGTCTATCAGGACCCAGTGTTGTTTTACTGGGCATATTATGGCATATATACTACGCAGCTCATCTACACTCACCGGCCACTTTATTAGGTACACCATGCTAGTAACGGGTTGGACCCCCTTTTGCCTTCAGAACTGCCTCAATTCTTCGTGGCATAGATTCCACAAGGTGTTGCAACGATGCTCAATTGGTACCAAGGGGCCCAAAGAGTGCCAAGAAAATATTCCCCACACCATGACACCACCACCACCAGCCTGAACCGTTGATACAAGGCAGGATGGATCCATGCTTTCATGTTGTTGACGCCAAATTCTGACCCTACCATCCGAATGTCGCAGCAGAAATCGAGACTCATCAGACCAGGCAACGTTTTTCCAATTTCTACTGTCCAATTTCGATGAGCTTGGGCAAATTGGAGCCTCAGTTTCTTGTTCTTAGCTGAAAGGAGTGGCACCCGGTGTGGTCTTCTGCAGCTGTAGCCCATCTACCTCAAAGTTCGCCGTACTGTGCGTTCAGAGATGCTCTTCTGCCTACCTTGCTTGTAACGGGTGGCTATTTGAGTCACTGTTGCCTTTCTATCAGCTCGAACCAGTCTGCCCATTCTCCTTTGACCTCTGGCATCAACAAGGGATTTCCGCCCACAGGACTGCCGCTCACAGGATGTTTGTTCTTTTTCGGACCATTCTCTGTAAACCCTAGAGATGGTTGTGCGTGAAAATCCCAGGAGATCCGCAGTTTCTGAAATACTCAGACCAGCCCTTCTGGCACCAACAACCATGCCACGTTCAAAGGCACTCAAATCACCTTTCTTCCCCATACTGATGCTCGGTTTGAACTGCAGGAGATTGTCTTGACCATGTCTACATGCCTAAATGCACTGAGTTGCCGCCATGTGATTGGCTGATTAGAAATTAAGTGCTAACGAGCAGTTGGACAGGTGTACCTAATAAAGTGGCCAGTGAGTGTACAGGAGGGATGTGTATTCAAGTTAAATTATACTCACTCTTGTTACCTGCTGCCCAATGTAGAAATTAACGAATGCCCTAAATATTACCCTCAGACTTTTTACCTGGTCCTCAACTCATTTTTAATTTCCCCACAAGGATATACAGTGAAGGAAATAATTCTTGGATCCCTTGCTGATTTTGTAGGTTTGCCCACTGATAAAGACATGAACAGCCTATAATTTTAAAGGTAGGTTAATTTTAAAACTGAGAGATAGAAAATCCAAAATAAAATCCAGAAATTCACATTGTATAAATTATATAAATTTATTTGCATTTTGCAGTGAGAAATAAGTATTTGATCCCTCTGGCAAACAAGACTTAATATTTGGTGGCAAAACCCTTGTTGGCAAGCACAGCAGTCAGATGTTTTTTTGTAGTTGATGATGAGGTTTGCGCACATGTCAGGAGGAATTTTGGTCCACTCCTCTTTGCAGATCATCTCTAAATCATTAAGATTTTGAGGCTGTCGCTTGGCAACTCAGAGTTTCAACTCCCTCCATAATTTTTGTACGGAATTAAGGTCTGGAGACTGGCTAGGCCACTCAATAACCTTAATGTGCTTCTTTTTGAGCCACTCCTTTGTTGCCTTGGCTGTATGTTTTAGATCATTGTCTTGCTGGAAGACCCAGCCATGACCCATTTCTAATGTCCTGGCAGAGGGAAAGAGGAGGTCACTCAGGATTTTATGGTACATGGCTCCATCCATTCTCCCATTGATGCGGTGAGGTAGTCCTGTGCCCTTAGCAGAGAAAGACCGCCAAAATATAATGTTTCCACCTTCATGCTTGACAGTGGGTACGGTTTTCTTTGGGTCATAGGCAGCATTTCTCTTCCTCCAAACATAACAAATTGAATTAATGCCAAAGAGCTAAATTTTTGTCTCATCTGACCACAGCACCTTCTCCAAATCACTCACAGAATCATCCAGGTGTTCATTGGCAAGCTTCTGATGGGCCTGCACATGTGCCTTCTTGAGCAGGGGGACCTTGCGGGCACTGCAGGATTTTAAAGTATTACGGCGCAATGCGTTACCAATGGTTTTCTTTGTGACTGTGGTCCCAGCTGCCTTAAGATCATTAACAAGTTCCCCCGGTGTAGTTTTAGGCTGATGTCTCACCTTCCTCATGATAAAGGATACCCCATGAGGTGAGATTTTGCATGGTGCCCCAGATCGATGTCGATAGACAGTCAATTTGTATTTCTTCCATTTTCTTACTATTGCACCAACAGTTGTCTCATTCTCACCCAGCGTCTTACTTATGGTTTTGTAGCCCATTCCAGCTTTGGGCAGGTGTATGATCTTGTCCCTGACATCCTTTGAAAGATCTTTGGTCTTGCCCATGTTGTAGAGGTTAGAATCTGACTGATTGAGTCTGTGGACAGGAGTCTTTTATAAATGTGACTATTTAAGACAGCTGTCTTTAAAGCAGGTAATGAGTTGATTAGGAGCATCTAACTGTTCTGTAGGAGCCAGAACTCTTAGTGGTTGGTAGGGGATCAAATACTACGTTCGCATTGCAAAATGCAAATAAATTTGTATAATTTATACAATGTGATTTTATGGATTTTATTTTTTATATTCTATCTCTCAATCTTAAAATTAACCTACCCTTAAAATTATAGACTGTTCATGTCTTTGTCAGAGGGCAAACTTTAAAAATCAGCAAGGGATCAAATAATGATTTCCTTCACTGCATTCCTTATTGATTGCATACTAACCTGGACATTAACTAGATGCCAGCCACCTGTTGACTAAAAATGTCCTATAAATGTCAACATCTATCTTTGCACGATTGTTTTAAAAAATCTGTATAGCGATCCAAGCTATGGACTAATCGCATAGCTGCGTGGGAGGAAAACCGGCTATGAATAATAACCGGGCTCTCCACTAAAAAAGCAGGGATGGTTGATTACCATCCCTGTCTTCTCATTTGCTCTATATACAGCGGTCAGCTGTATACACAGACAAGCAGGGAGTCTTTTTGTAAGAATGTTTCTCTGTGGTCTTTTTTTGACCGTATGGGTGGCACAATATGCAAAATAAAATTTTATTACAGTTAATATAAACAGCCTGAATCACAACTTTTAGCCCCTCCCCAACGACCCTAAAATTTCATATCACTTATATACAAACGTTTGTGACAAAAAAATTACGTAGTTATAAAACTTATTTTAGCATTGGTATTGTTGTTAAATATTAAATAAATAATTAACTGTGAATAAGCCTTTTTTTACCATTTTCACTCATATTATTAAAAAAATCTAATATAAAAATGACATAATAATAAAGTTTAATGAATCTTGTACAAAAGGCGTAAAAATTTGTAAAATAACCAAGTGCGAGAAAGTGTTATACCGTTCAACCTGTCGTATACTATGGAAAAGGAAAATGTGAATGGTCAGGAAGGCAGCTAAACAGCCTAGTCAGGAACTGGTTAATTTATAGTTTACTACTTCATTACATTTGGATTTCTTATGAAAAAATAAATCTCTTTACATTGCTTATTAACATACTCATTAGATTTTTTTACTTATTAATTTTTCCTCATTTTTTTTAGCCTCCAGTTAACTGACAAAACCTTTTCAACATCTTTCACTTCGCTTTTTTAAAGTATTTTCTTATTTTTTCTTTTCTCCTAAAATTGATAATATTATGAAAAAATCCTCTTACCTATTCCTTGGGCAAATCTCAGACTTAAAGTCTAATAGCCGAACCTTATTAACCTGTTTAACTGGAAAAATTTCAGCTACTCTACCTTAATATCATCTGGGCAGACTACTAATGACAACCAATAGAGGTTACATTACAACTGCCAACAGTATTCATTTTCTTCTCCTTTAGGAAGAGGACCGTGATCGAAGACTGATTTTGCCTCATGCATGATATTTTCCACCCATTGGATCACTTAGTTTGCCCATTGGGAATGACAAATACAAGAAATTCCAACTCAACATGTGACACCAGAGGCCAGTCCACTAATAATTTTTTACAAGAGGAAACATTTATTTCACTTTATAACCCACATCGTGTATTCAATCCATCAAGTTATCAACAATGCAATTAACATCCCTGAATATTAGTAATGATAAATTAGGTCTAGCCAGCATATATTCATTAATATGGATTAGAACCTCAGGCAAGTAGGATGGCGGAAAATATATGAGCACCAGGACATATGTCACCATATTGATCTCGCAATAAAGGAGTACAAATCAGCCATCCTTGTCTAATCAACTAGCTAAAACATTATAATTGATTGCTTTGAGGATTAGAACACGGAAACATCAAGCATAGTTTAAGTAAGTGAAATAAAATTATGGCTTGATCCAGTTTCTTCTGAACATTTTTCTGGTTTAGTCGGATAAATTTCCATCACTCCAATATTAGCTGTTTTATAAAACTACCTTAATACCACTCATAACTTAGTAATATAAACATAAAATAGATAAAGTTTAAAGGGAATGCATCATCAGAAAATGACTTATTCTTTACTTCATGTTTTTAAGTTAAACACGGTTTTTAAGAATTTGTGGTTATGTTTTATATTAATTTTACATGTCACCATTAATAGTTTTTTTTTTTTAAATCTTGAAATCCTACAGTTTTCATTTTTACCACTAGGCCTAAAAGTCTGACATTTCCTGTTTTGTAAACAAAAAACAAAAAAACTTTTCAACAGTCTCCTCACTATCAGCACAGGCAGGATTGCCGGATCGATAGTGCTTGTGCCTTGAGAGAAAGCGTTGTCATAGTGTTCCTTTGCTATTCCGTGTACCGTACCTATTTGCCTCGGTCCTTCGACTACGAACCTTTGCCGCTTGTCCTGACCATTCCGCCTGTCCCCAACTGCAGGCAAGTCGCGCCAGGGGTAGCGACCTGGGGGTTCGCTGCCGCAGCAAGTCCAACCCGCTTTGCAGCGGGCTCTGGTGAAAACCAGTAGCCCCTTAGACTCCGCTCCCTGGTGCGGGTTACACCATCGCCTGCAGTGGTACAGCGGATCAATTATTCCAGCTGTTACACCCAAATCATGATGTTCCGACCTCCAAGCTTCAGTCTCGGGATGGTGTTTTTGGGGTGATATGCAGTGCCTTTTGGCCTCCAAACCTGGTGAATATTATGGCATCCAGACTATATTATCCCAGTATTTCATAGGCTTGTCTAAATGTTGTGGAGCAAGCTTTAAATATACTTGATTGAACATGCTTTTTAGTTAGCAATGGAGTCTTGTATGGGGAGCATGCATACAGGCCATGGAAGTTGAGTGCATTACTTATTGTTTTCTTTGAAACAATTGTTCCTGCTGATTCCAGGTCTTTCTGGAGCTCTCCGCAGGTGGCCTTTGGACAACTCTTCTGATCATTCTTTTCACTCCTCTCTCTGAAATTCTGTGGGGAGCACCAACTCGTGGCCAATTTATGATGAAATTATGATCTTCTCACTTCAAGATTATGGCACCAAAAGTGCTCACTGGAATCTTCAGTAGTTTAGAAATTCTTCTGTAACCAATTCCATCAGTATATTTTGCATCAGTAAGGTTGCTAAGGTCTTGAGACATCTCACTGGTTTCACCCATCATGAGATGTTTATAGTGTGGCACCTTGATTATGAGAGACCTTTTTATAGACCATCAGTTGAACCAGCTGATTTATTTATCACTAAGTGGCAGGATTGTTTTCTTATTACTGATAGATTTCAGCTGGTGTCATGACTTTTCACGGCTTTCTCTCTTCCTGTGTTCAATTATTTTTCCCTGTGTCACTTCTCAATATTACATATAACTTTATTTATGGACATCTATGGTTTGATTTCTTTGCCTGTGTGGATTAGATGGATTGATATCGACATGTGGTGAGAATTTCATGTACACAGCACCTTTAGAAATACATTTCCTTAGAAAACACCTAGGTCTTAGAGGAGGAAAATAGGAAAAAAAAATTAGCAAAAGGTGTGGGCTGAAGTATAGTTTTTATTGGTACCATTCTGTGATACATGTGGCTTTTTGATCACTTTTTATTCCAATATTTTTGGGGATGTGAAATGACCAAAACCCACAATTTTGGCATTTGGATTTTTTTTTAATCTTCTATGGTATTATGCTTACGGGATAAAGGATGTTATATTTTAATAGGTCGAACTCTAATGAATGCGGCAATACCAATTATGTGTTATCTTTTAAAAAATTTTTATTTTTAAAATATTGAAAGCGGGTGAATTAATACTTATTTATTTTAAAACTTTTTTTTTATAACTTTAACACTTAGGATAAATAACCAATAGGTGGCACAATTCCTTGTCCTTTATATGGCAGTATTATTGTACTGCCGTATATAGGATTTTCATTCAATACGTATTACTATGGCAAGTGTAATAGGTGTACATACTGGCTTCCGGGTGCCATAGTAACCGATTGTCCCCCTGCAATTACGTTGTGGGGTGAGTGGTTACAGGGTGTAATGGTGCACAGTGCAGCGCAACACCGTCCCTCGTTCACTTGTATTTTAGCTCATAGGTAAGCCCTTACTGTATGACATGTTAAGGAGGACTCATCACGTCTTCTGATATTTTGGAAATATTTGTTTTTTCCATAAAGCGACAATTCCAAACCATGATTTCCTTAAATAGGCTTTCTCAGCATGCTGATTCATTGGCTCACAGGCAGTTTTGCACTCCTCAGGCTGTGGGTGGGTCTTCAGCAGTGATTAGCATATATTAACTTCTAGGCCTTACTGTGACAGTGCAGGAATTAATCTATAACAAGATTGCAGATAACTCCATGCTTCTCAGTGCTCACAGCACTTCTACCTTTTGTTTCCTGCAGCTAATCCTGCTAAATCTAATTAGTTCACTCAGAGCTCAGTCCCATCAGTACATCCCTGGGGATGATGTCACTCCTGCTCTCAGCTAATCAGATAACAGACGCCCATCCTGTTTGCAGGTTACCATAGAAACATGTGTGCACTCAGAAAGCTGCTAAATAACTCTTATCTTATGACTAAAGTAAAATCTAGTGACGGATGAAGTTAGAAAATGTCTCCAGTTAACTGTCCCTTTATGTTGAAAGATAATCTTTCTAGTGGGAAAACCCCTTTCAATTCTGCTTTGTGCCATTATTCTGTTTTACCTCTTGGAAATGTGTGAATGAAGCTTGGTGTTACTATTCTTCTTGTCAATAAGCCTACTGAAACTTACACTGTCAACGACTATTGTACAGTATCCAAATTTGGAAGGATGTGCTCTTTTTAACAAGGGGATGAACCAATCAATTTATTCATACATTTCCAGAAGGAATAACACAGGAATGGTAGAATGAAGATTTTGCAGAAAGCGTGCCTCAGAATAGTTTATTTCTATAGTGTGTGCAAATATTTTTTAAAAACATTTTAAGAGGATGAAACCCTTTTTCGTATACCCTCTTTAAAAAGTTTAGTAAATAAGAGAGTATCCTCTGTTCAGGATCCTTATCGCTTGGCCAGAGTGGAGATCGGTTACAAAGAGCATCCCTGGTTTTGAAGGATCTGTCCTGTATTCCACAATCAACCCATGGATGTGAATTGGTACTGTGGTGGCAACTGTGGTAGCGCTGCAGGAAAGTTGAACACTTACCTATAACTTGTGAGGTAATCCAGCAGCAAGCATTCTCAGCTAGAAGACACTGGGGGCTGCTTCCCACTTCATTTGTAATGGCTTTTATATCTTTTTAATTATGTTTTAATGTTTTTGTAATAAAATATTTCTATGGTGTTATGGAATAATGTTAAAAACAAAGTTATGTTGAAGTGTGGACATTGATTTGTAATACAGTATTTCTATAATGTTATGATTTAATGTAATAATTATATAGATTTCTGTGGATTTGTGTGTAAATTGATTTGTAATAAAGTATTTCTATGATGTTATGGTATAATCTAATAGTTATATAGATTTGTGTGTACTCCATTATTGGGGAATTGACCTTGGTACCGGTCCCTGATGTGAATGTGGAGAACATATATGAATATATTGGTGCTGGGTTTAGAAGGCCTTAAAGAGGCCTTAGCTGTATGGTACATGTTTTTTTTATGCTGTTTTGAAGATGTAATAAAGAGAATGAGTGGCATTATCCAAGCTGGAGCAGCAGCAACTTGTTCATTTGACTAGGAAGTGATTTGCTTATTATCAAGGGACCCTTTTAATGAGTTTTGTCCAAAGCAGAGAACCCCTTTAAGGACGTGCTTGGTCATGACTGCCCAGCATTCTCATTTTGAGACACAGCATGTATTATAGCAGTTTGTGATACTTGAAAAAATCATATTATTAAGCTAGTGATCTACCATCAAGAACATATCTGAAATAACAAGTGACCCCTATTCTAAAAAGCAAATCCAGGTTCTGAACATCTGGGACAGAAGAAAGAACTTGAGTGTTTATGGTCTTTTGCCCTTTGACAGTACTCTGTTTCGGTTGCTATTTTATAATATTTGGCATGAGAACCAACATCATTTGTGGCGGTATTACAATATAGCGAAAAAACCCTGACATTTTCTAAACTTAAAAGCTAATGAATCATTTAGCACAACTCACTGACCTGAAAAGTCTTCTGACTAATTTTAGCTTCCTTGTCATTTTTTCTATCTCCCTCTTTTAAATATGTAAAATATGCACAATGTACACGACCCTCTTTGAATTGATGAATTTATGTTATTATTGTAATATTAATAATCACCACGAGTTTTCATCAGTGAGAATTCCCGCAACAAAATCAGATCTTTCCCTTCAGGGAAAATCTGTTAATAAGAAAGTACAGATATGCAAATCGCCTATGTTTACTTAGACAAAGAGATTAATTATTCCTTGCAGACATTTAAAGGCTCCAGCTGTAACTTCTTCTATTCACTAGTGGCGCTTACATTCAAAGTAATCTATTACACTTTGGGGACAATGAAAAAAAGGCAATTGCCTGAGCCAGGTGTATACGTGATCCTTGTAATGATATATAGACAGAGAGAGATAGATGGACATGGAGGTCGATGGATAGATAGATAGATAGATAGATAGATAGATAGATAGATAGATAGATAGATAGATACTGGCACAGTTTGGGGACTGAGAAATGTATAAATGTTGGATTTTGTCGCTAACCAAGTACAGACACAGAGCAGAACTGGCTGCAAGTACCCCCTTATCCATTGGAACCTGTGTGGTTTCACAGATTGCACCAATCATAGGTTTGCCCCAATCATAGGTTTGCTGGCGATATGCAATACTGTTAGTGGGCAGGGCATGTGAGGTAGGTAGCTGTGAGATACGGCAGACCGCCATCTGTGTACCTGAGAGGGTTGCTGTGTCAGCCACAGAGAAACCACCTGATTCCTACTAAAAGGGCACCTGTTCAGAGGACTTAGTAGAGGCGAGTGCTTGAGGAGCAGCACTCTGTGGGTAAAGGAGAGGGCCTACCCCGATCCAGCGAGACAGCTACGGATAACGAGAAAGCTCCAGGAGCAGGATACAAGTTAGCTCTGAGTAGTTCTGTAACATAGTCAGTGTTTGTTCAATAGAAGCCATTGCGAGTGTTGTTCTGCAAAAAACAAGCCCCATAATGCTAGGCTAAGGGTATGTTCGCACAATGGATGTAAAAGTCTGATGTGTTTCCGATATGGTTTTCGTCGAGGATTTTCACATACAGAGGCGTTTTCCACCTCTAATTTCCGATTGCAATGAGGCTAACCCGTGTCCCCTCTTCCCTGACCACAAGCTGATGAGTGTCTGCTGAAAAGAATAAACTTGTTTGTTCTTTTTATTCTCTTGCCATCCTTTCTGAACTAGAACACGGACTGGTCATTCAAATGAATGGCTGTTGGTTTGTACAATGATTCAGATGAGGAAACCAACATGCAATTCGTCATCAACGATAAAATCCGTTGTGTAAATGCAAACTAAGGCTATGTATACACAGAACACAAAAACGGTCGGATGTTCAGCGGTTTTAGGATTTTGAAACCGCTGAAAATGTGATCGTTTTACAAGCCCATAGACTTCAATACAAAAGTAGTCTACACAGGCCATTTTTTTTCCTCTCCGCCGGCAGTTAAGGAAAAATAAAAAAACTTGTAGCCCTCCCACACAGACTGTTTTTAATCAGAGCAGAGTGTAGCTGAGACCTTCATTCCCTGAAAGTATGGAGGCCTGAGAGAGCACCAAGTGAATTAAACTGAGGTTGCCTTATTGGTGGTGGATGAGCTCTCGGAGTTTTGATCACAAATGTGCGCCAATGACGTCAAATTTTCATGTACCTAAAAAACAGCAGAATGCATTCTAAAATACTTCATAGATTCCCTTTGACTGTCTCTTGGCGTTTGGAGAGCTGCTGATATTTTGTGTTTTCTAAAATGCAGAATAATCTGAGAGAAATGCTCGGTCATTTTGTACCAGATTAGGCCATATCCAGTCTTTAGAATCGATGGCATATCCTTAGCATTGAAGACACCGTAGCACTAGCATGAGCCCTGCGGCCACTTCAAAAAGCTGATTGGTGCGGCTGCTGGGAGTCCATGGCACAACTATCTAATACCCTAAAGGCAGGTTCACACGGCTTAAAATGGCCGGATTTCGGTCCGTAATTACGCGCCGAAGTGCCCAATTACGGCCGAAAACGGCCTATTCATTACGGTAATTCACAGTTCTCATAGAGAACTATGGATTACGTCTCCTCTTCGCCGGGGGGGGAGTAATTATGTCACTTCAGCGCGATACCGCCGATCATGATTGTCTATGGGCCCTTTGAACTGCCGGCCCCCGCTCACTCCCCCGCTCTCGCCCCGCCCCCGTCCACACGGCGTAATTGCGGGGCGTAATTACGCCCTGCAAATACACCGTGTGAACATGGCCTAAGGATGGGCCATCAATTTTCAAACACTGGATAAAAGAGAAGCCCTTTAACAGGTTAAAAAAAAACACTTACCCACAATCTTGAACTGCAACCGCAAAGTAACTCCACTTGGCACAGATATTTTGTTTCCCTTCACAAAACAAATTCTTCCACATAAGACGTCCATACCATTTCAAAACACTGGCAAAAGGTGACAGATTTTTGCCCCTTTAAATTTTGTTTTGGGGTGCTTCCCTCCCCGCACACATTTAAACGGGTATTCTCTAGGGCCAAAGCAACCAACCCCTTATTATGTGGTGTCGCTCTGGGTTGATATGTTTCTCTGCTGACAGCAACTCTAAAGGGTGGAGGGTCAACTTTTGGAGTCCTTTTGTATATAGTGCCCTGTTACTTTAAATAATTGTTCAGAGATACATTTGTTTAACTTTTAGGGGAAAACACATGTAATGGCTTGGGGTTACACTGTCTATATGGTAACTACCTCATTCCAAGATAACCATCGTAAAGTCATGTTGGATTGCCATGGCTGATAACAAGAATAAGAGTTTCCTGGGTTGGCAGCCATAGGGGCCAGTGTGGTTACTACAAAGGCCTTGAAAGGCTGGTGCGGGGAAAACCCTAGGTGAAACTTAAAATTTGTTTTATTGCTGCCCTGTGTATCTTCAAGAAAATCATTCAGACCTTTGTCAAGTAGGGCCGGGTTTAAACGAGCAAAGGGGGGCTGGGGTAAGGCTGCCCTATTCTGTTTTGGAAGGGTCGGCTGCGGAGGGAGGTTTTTAAATTTTCTGGGGGGTTCGATAAAGGAATATACCTTAAGTAGGGGTTGCAGATTAAAAACCCACGACACAGCTTCCTAAGGCATTTCATGCTTGCTATCTAGCACATTCTATCTCTCACCCCCCAGCTTCTCCTGGGGGCAGAACTCAAGTGTTTCCTCTGTTCACTCCCAGAAGTTCCTATGATTTATCAATGCACATACACTTACTTGGAGTCAAACACTGTCCTCATAGATGCATCTCAGCCCCCCACCTATTAATGTTGTGGAATAGCATTACAGCACTATAATGCTCCCCATCGCATTACCGAACCCCAAACAATAACCTGCGGGACACTCGTTCTCCTGCAAGATACCAGCGGTTCTGACAGGGTACGGAACCACTACTGTATGCAGTGAGATAATTTACCTTTGTCTAATAGGCTTTACCAGGACATAACAATAAAAACAGCGCGGGGGGCCTAACTTGGGGGGGCCCACCAAGGCGTAAAAACATTGTACCATTTTGTAGATAATGGGAGTTTTCTGCTACCTCTCACTACTATGTGGGCTCTCTGATACATATTACAAGACAATAAAGTAAAAAGACATTGTCATCCATTTACAGTTATTTTCTTTCAAATTTGTTTATTAAATTTCCTAAATAACATCATGACATCTGCTGATAATCACATCAATGCAGGGGCGTCATTAGATTAAGGGGGCCCCTAGCAAAACGATGGGGCCCCCCACCTAAAAAAAAAATTTTAACGGGGAAAAAAAGTACAATAATTTTAAAAAAATACCCCCATTTTCAGGAACAAATGGTGTGCTGGAATCAGAAACCCCCCAACCATTTTTTCCTTTAAAAAAAAATACAATTTCTTCCTATCCCCCCAACCCTGGGGCCCCTGGCCGCTATGGCTATTTACGCCTGTTATCATGCCCGAAGAATTTTACATCTTCGGGGGCCCCATTTTTTATGGTTCCTATTAAAAACCACGTGGGTCACTAAAAAAATGCTTTTTAAACCCTTTCTTCATAACTGTAATTTTTCGCAGCATAATAACCAAAATTTTCACATCTCAAAAAAGAAACAAAAACCTTGGTATTCAAACCACAAGCCACAAAGGTCATGGGAATTTAATCCACAGGAGCCACAATCCAGGGAGTATTCAATCCAATGGACCACAAGGCCGGGGTTTTTTCAATCACATACCAAAAAGGGTTTGATATTCAATCACAGATCCACAAACCCGGGGATTCAACCCACATGGATCCAAAAGGGGTCCAGGGGGAGTAGTTCAATCCACATGGTGCCACAAGGGCCAGGGGAGTTCAATCCACATGATCCAAAAGGTGGTGTGATATTTCAATCCACATGATCCACAAGGTCCATGGGATATTCAATCCACATGGATGCCACAAGGTTGTGTGAGTATTAAATCCACATGGATCCCACAATCTGTGTGAGTATTTCAATCCACATGGATGAAAAAGGCCCGGGGATATTCAATCCACAGATGCCAAAGGTCCAGGGGAGTAGTTCAATCCACATGGATGCCACAAGGTGCATGGGAGTAGTTCAATCCACATGGATGCCACAAGGTCGTGTGAGTATGTTCAATCCACATGGATTCCCAAGGTCCATGGGAGTAGTTCAATCCACATGGATCCCACAAGGTCCATGGGAGTATTCAATCCACAGGGATGCCAAAAGGGTCCATGGGAGTTCAAATCTACATGGATGCCACAAGTGTGTGTGAGTAGTTCAATCCACATGGATGCCACAAGGTCCATGGGATAGTTCAATCCACATGGATCCACAAGGTGTGTGTGAGTAGTTCAATCCACATGGAATGCCACAAGGCCCCATGGGAGTAGTTCAATCCACATGGATGCCACAAGGTGTGTGTGATAGTTCAAATCCACATGGATGCCACAAGGTCTGTGTGAGTATTTTCAATCCACATGGATGCCAAAAGGTCCAGGGGAGTAAGTTCAATCCACATGGATGCCACAAGGTCCATGGGAGTATTCAATCCACATGGATGCCACAAGGTCCATGGGAGTAGTTTCAATCCCATGGATGCCACAAGGTCTGTGTAGTAGTTCAATCCACATGGATTCCACAAGGTCCATGGGAGTAGTTCAATCCACATGATGCCACAAGGTCCATGGGAGTAGTTCAATCCACAGGGATGCCACAAGGGCCAGGGGAGTAGTTCAATCCACATGGATCCAAAAGGGTCCATGGGAGTAGTTCAATCCACATGGATGCCAAAAGGGTCCATGGGAGTAGTTCAATCTACATGGATGCCACAATGTGTGTGTAGTATTCAATCCACATGGATGCCACAAGGTCCGTGGGCTTATTCAATCTACATGGATGCCACAAGGTCCATGGGAGTAGTTCAATCTACATGGATGCCACAAGTGTTTGTGAGTAGTTCAATCCACTTTGGATGCCACAAGGTCCATGGGATAGTTCAATCCACATGGATTCCACAAGGTCCATGGGAGTAGTTCAATCCACATGGATGCCACAAGGTCCATGGGAGTAGTTCAATCCACATGGATGCCACAAGGTCTGTGTGAGTAGTTCAATCCACATGGATGCCACAAGGTCCGTGGGAGTAGTTCAATCCACATGGATGCCACAAGGTCCATGGGAGTAGTTCAATCCACATGGATGCCACAAGGTGTGTGTGAGTAGTTCAATCCACATGGATGCCACAAGGTCCATGGGAGTAGTTCAATCCACATGGATGCCACAAGGTCCATGGGAGTAGTTCAATCCACATGGATGCCACAAGGTCCATGGGTGTAGTTCAATCCACATGGATGCCACAAGGTCCATGGGAGTAGTTCAATCCACATGGATGCCACAAGGTCCATGTGAGTAGTTCAATCCACATGGATGCCACAAGGTGTGTGTGAGGTAGTTCAATCCACATGGATGCCACAAGGTCCATGGGAGTAGTTCAATCTACATGGATGCCACAAGGTGGTGTGAGTAGTTCAATCCACATGGATGCCACAAGGTCCGTGTGAGTAGTTCAATCCACATGGATGCCACAAGGTCCATGTGAGTAGTTCAATCCACATGGATGCCACAAGGTCCATGGGAGTAGTTCAATGCACATGGATGCCACAAGGTCCGTGTGAGTAGTTCAATCCACATGGATGCCACAAGGTCTGTGTGAGTAGTTCAATCCACATGGATGCCACAAGGTCTGTGTGAGTAGTTCAATTCACATGGATGCCCCAAGGTCCATGGGAGTACTTCAATCCACATGGATGCCACAAGGTCCATGGGAGTAGTTCAAGCCACATGGATGCCACAAGGTCCATGGGAGTAGTTCAAGCCACATGGATGCCAAAAGATCCATGGGAGTAGTTCAATCTACATGGATGCCACAAGGTGTGTGTGAGTAGTTCAATCCACATGGATGCCACAAGGTCCATGGGAGTAGTTCAATCCACATGGATGCCACAAGGTGTGTGTGAGTAGTTCAATCCACATGGATGCCCCAAGGTCTGTGTGAGTAGTTCAATCCACAAGGATGCCACAAGGTCCGTGGGAGTAGTTCAATCCACATGGATGCCACAAGGTCCGTGGGAGTAGTTCAATCCACATGGATGCCACAAGTGTGTGTGTGAGTAGTTCAATCCACATGGATGCCACAAGGTCCATGGGAGTAGTTCAATCCACATGGATGCCACAAGGTCCGTGTGAGTAGTTCAATCCACATGGATGCCACAAGGTCCGTGTGAGTAGTTCAATGCACATGGATGCCACAAAGTCCATGGGAGTAGTTCAATCCACATGGATGCCACAAGGTCCATGGGAGTAGTTCAATCCACATGGATGCCACAAGGTCCATGGGAGTAGTTCAATCCACATGGATGCCACAAGGTCTGTGTGAGTAGTTCAATCCACATGGATGCCCCAAGGTCCATGGGAGTAGTTCAATCCACATGGATGCCACAAGGTCCATGGGAGTAGTTCAATCCACATGGATGCCACAAGGTCCGTGGGAGTAGTTCAATCCACATGGATGCCACAAGGTCCATGGGAGTAGTTCAATCCACATGGATGCCACAAGGTCCGTGTGGGTAGTTCAATCCACATGGATGCCAATGATGCTGAGTTGTCAACAAGTAAATGGTGAAACAACAGAATGATTCGCTTTTCCTGTGGGCAGTAATGTGTCTTTAGATTTACACCTCCCCGTGTTCTTAGCATTTTTTGAATTAAAGAAGGAGCCAAACAGGCCTATAGAAAACTACAATTCTCAAAAAGCACTAAACCTCTACCTGGTAAAAATCACTGTCCATTCACTGAAATGTCGACTCATAGGCATTATCAGTCGGCTGCAGTGCTGCCAGGAGTGAGATGGATTTGGACAGCAAACATTGACTGTAATTAAATAGAGTAAGGGCCAGTTAAGAGAAAACAAACATAGCTAGTTATATATTCTATGTTCTCAACCCCATTGCTTATTAAACCAAAAACTATTATAGAATAAACAGGGGTGAATATCAACGTAGAATTACTATAATCATGATGGAGACCAAAGTAACAGCCTCCAACGTATCTTCTGCCATGGAACATCTTCACATTGGCTGATATAATCATAGAGTGATCTCTTATCAACAGCTGAACCCTGATTTGTTTAAAACTTATAACAAGTGACTTGTGGCTCCTGATTTGTATAAAGCTTAATGATGCAACCCATCAGTCAGCATATTGTTATTTGACTTCTCTGTATTTCTATATTTGCATGATATTTTTCAAAGGGCAGCATGTGATCCCCAATGTGTGGGGTGCTTAGGTGCCTGCTGTGCTGCCTGCATATACCGCCTGGCATCATGGGGTACATTACTTTCCTCGGGTTAAATAATCAGATAGGAGTGATCCTGTACAGAAGTCCCTCAACCTACATTATTAATTGGTCCTGGGCTGACCATTGGATGATGAAACCATAGCTTTATGGAAATCTGATATTTGGCTAGAAAAGTCCCAAAAATGTCACCCAATATAATAAAAAAAAAATATTAAAGGAAACAAAGTAGACACTAATACAATACTAATAATACAATACAATACTAATACAGCAAGTCCTTACATACAACATCAGAAAGATCTGCTGGAAGCTGGAAATCACTCTCTATGATGTGGAATCAAGCTTCTGGGTCATTTACTTTATGCACAATGCTCCAGAAATTAGGAAGGTGTAGCTGCAGTTGCACGGTTTACTAATGATTAGCTTATCCTGACACATGTGAAGAGCAGTACAGGACATGTAGTACCGCACTGTACCATAGAGAGGCGCTACTAGATCACCAATTACTGCATGTACCTCACCAATACAGATGGTTTACCAGTAAAATGTTTTTGATAACTGGTTTCAACATACAATGCCCCAGCAAATACCATTGCATGATGAAAATATTGTGCCCTTAGGCCATTGTAACTTGAGGGACCACTGTATTATGGGACTTTTGTCCAATCATAAAGGACAGAAGAGCTGTCGTCTGGTTCTCTGGTGTGGAAGCTCTGTGACATCAGACGTTATTATTATGTGCCTTTGTGTCTATGTTTATATATATACCTGTTTCTATCAGTGTATTTGTCTATGCTCCTGTCAAATGTACTTTACTAAAAACAAGGACAGATCTGCTAGGTGTCACCTGTTTTGGGCAAAATAAAAGAAAAGCAGAATGCATAGACCATCATATACCACAGTATAGTCAGCTGAGATTGAGGGCAAGGCGCACAACTGAGGCCTTATTAGGCTATGTCTACACGGCAATGTTAAAATGCCGCTGGAAATCCAACAGTATTTTGTCTCGGCTTTTATAGTCAGTTTTCAGATTTCACTTTAGAAATCCGACAATAGAAAATCCGTGCTGTGCAGACATGATCTTAATGTGTTGCATCTACCAGTGCTGCTCAAACACATTGTGTTAGGCTTTTGGTCTCCACATAGAAGTCAGCGAGGCCTAGAATTAAACTGTTATATGCATCCACATTTTGCTATATAATATCTGTATTTTAGATCAGTATTGCTATCTGAAAAAATACCAATAACAATACAGATAAAAACATGGATGAAAAACACAAAAACAATAGAAACATTGCCATTAATTGCGTGCTAATAGCAAAGCGCTGTGTGTCTGTATTAAGGCCTTAAAGAGTAATCCACAGGGCTTTACAGGCATTAAACTGAGTGCATGCTGTTAAATAGTTGTGTATTGACTGAGCTACTTAGATGTTCTTGTGTTAATCAGCATCAGGAATTCACATGAGCTAGAAGCTAGTCACATAATTAGCAAAACAATCCAGCCATGATAAGATCTGTAAACAGCACTATCCTGGAGATAAAAGAACTGTGGTTTTCATTTGTAAAGTGAACAGTGAAAACCTGAAAATAAGTAAACACAAAGGTAATAAAGATATATGACAAAAACTCCGGCCTTTACCATTGTTGATTAAAAGATGAAGGAGCCTGAAATAATGTCTGAAGTCAGAACAAGCAGGGCTAGACATTTAGAAGGAAGGCTTGTCCACCACCGAGCTCCATCCCGTCCCTTCTGGAGCAAGGCATAGGACTGATAAAAAGACTCTACAGCATACTGCTAATAACATCAAGGTTTTCATAAGGGGCATACGGCTAGGTCTATACAGCACAGGAATACCGTTGGATTTTCGGCAGATTCAGTATTTTGAAGGACGAAAATTCCACGGTACCCTGTTTATACAGCACAGATGTTTTAACATCTGGTTTACAATCCGGCGGAATATGCGACATGTTGTATATTCCACCAGATTCTGTTCAGCGTTCCGGACAGTTTATGGATTTGCCGTTGGCCCCATACATTTAATGTACAGTGCCGACAGCAAATCCAAAAACCAAGCGCGTTTTTTACACAAATCTGCGCCAAGAACCGCAGTCCTGCAAGTGTCAAAATGCCATCGGATTTCGGACAGCATTTTGACATATGCTGTGTGGTGACCATACAGCTTTTACTGATATTTATAACTGGAGGTTGGAGCTTCATTTTCCTCCTGTGCTCCTAACAAAACTAAATCCAGTGGTTCTACTACCCCAACTACATTTTTCCGCACCAGCCTTAATACTGCTCTAAGAATACTTTAACAATAATCACCAACACATATTATGTATTCTGAGCAGGGGCGTCGATAGGCAGTTTTATCCGGGGCACAAGGAATTTGCTTCAGGTGATGTTTATACAAAACTAAAGTGGCTACTGTCATAAAGTACAACCATTGTGCAATATAAGACCATTAAAACAGCAAGGTCCAGGGGCCATTGTACAACAGTCTGGCAAAATTATTTTGAATCTGTACAAATCGGTGGTCACCTGTCTATTGTATGTTCTTTTTTGTTCGCACCATGATCCAACGTTGCAACTCACTGGAGTCAAGGAGCACACAAACCGTAGATAAAATAGTTTAAAGGGGTTTTCTCGCTACGAAGATCATAGTTTAAAATGAGGGGACCAAAAATCTAAGCATGTCCGTCCTTGGTTACCATTAGCAAAGTGCTATGGTTTAAGAGAACGGGCTGTTTCATTAGTGCTTGGTAACGAAGTTTGAGCTCCGGTCGGGTTACACCAAGCTCCCGCCCCCAGTCGTGATCGGGAATGCGCGTCTGACGGAGATGCAAGGAACAGGTCACAGGGGGACGTGTGCACGGATGAGGAGGGAGGGAGGTGGAAGGGGGAGGGATAGAGAGAGAGCTTTTCACTGACAGCTAGCCGAGGTGGTGCAACGTGGTGCTCGGGGGGCAGAGAGCTTTTCACTGACAGCAAGCAGAGGTCATGCCACGTGGTATGTGGTGGGAGGGGGAGCTTTTCACTGACAGCAAGCAGAGGTGGTGTGGTGCGACGTGGTGTGCGTGGGGAGCTCTTCACTGACACCAATCAGAGGTGGTGCGACGTGGTGTGACGGGGGAGGGTGAGCTTTTCACTGATAGCAATCAGAGGTGGTGCAACGTGGTGTTCGGGGGAAGGTGGAGCTTTTCACTGACGGCAATCAGAGGTGGTACAACTTGGTGTGTGGGGGGGGAGGGTGAGCTTTTCTCTGACAGTGATCAGAGGTCCTGCAGCAGAGAGAGAGACCATGTGCAGTCCCATGTAAACACAAACAGATAAAGCATATAGTTTTGTTCTGCATATCTGTAGAGGTCAGAGGTGTAATAATCTGCAGGATATATCACTGTGTGTGAGAGACAGAGAAAAAAAATCACCCATCTTTCCGAGAGTCCTGAATGTCAAATGCCCATTTTAATTACAGAGTATGTAGAACAGGGGTGTCAAACTCGTTTTCACCGGGGGCCACATCAGCCTCACGGCGTACCTTAAAGGGCCGACATAATTTTAAGGGAGCTATTAAGGAGTAATTTCATTTGTACAGTATTCCTGTTACAATCAGCCCTTTGATGGTAATCAGGAAGAGGTGAGGCCCAGGGGGGAGGCAGGCCAGATGGTGGAGGCCCGAGGGGAGGCAGGCCAAATGGTGGAGGCCCAGAGGGGGAGGCAGGCCGTAGATGGTGGAGGCCAGAGGGGGAGGCAGGCCAGATGGTGGATGCCCAGTGTGGGAGGCAGGCCAGATGGTGGAGCCCGAGAGGGAGGAGGCAGAGTGGAGCCAGGGGAGGAGGCACTGTGAGGGCAGGGGGAGGCAGGCCAGATGGTGGAGGCCCAGGGGGGAGGCAGGCCAGATGTGGGGGCCCAGGGGGGAGGCAGGCAGATGGTGAGGCCAGGAGGTCAGATGGTGGAGGCCAGGGGGGAGGCAGGCCACATGTGGAGGCCCAGGGGGAGGCAGGTCAAGCTGTGGAGGCCCAGGGGGGAGGCAGGCCAGATGGTGGAGGCCAGGGGGGAGGCAGGCCAGATGGTGGGGGCCCAGGGGGATGGCAGGCCAGATGGTGGAGGCCCAGGGGGGAGGCAGGTCATATGTGGAGGCCAGGGGGGAGGCAGGCCAGATGTGGAAGCCCAGGGGGATGGCAGGTCAGATGTGGAGGCCAGGGGGGAGCAGGCCAGCATGGTGGAGGCCCAGGGGGGAGGCAGGCCAGATGTGGGCAGGGGGGAGGCAGGCCAGATGTGGAGGCCCAGGGGGAGGCAGGTCAGATGTGGAGGCCCAGGGGGGGAGGCAGGTCAGATGTGGAGGCCCAGGGGGAGAGGCAGGTCAGATGTGGTGGTCCAGGGGGGCAGGCAGGTCAGATGTGGAGGCAGGTCAGATGTGGAGGTCAGATGTGGAGGCCCAGGGGGGAGGCAGGTCAGTTGTAGGCCCGGGGGGGAGGCAGGCCAGATGTGGAGGCCCGGGGGAGGCAGGCCAGCTGTGGAGGCCCAGGGGGAGGCAGGCCAGATGTGGAGGCCCAGGGGGGGGGAGGCAGGCAGATGGGGAGGCCCAGGGGGGTGGCAGGTCAGCTGTGGAGGCCCGGCGGGGGAGGCAGGCCAGATGGTGGAGGCCCAGGGGGAGATAATGTGGAAGGCCCAGGGGGGGAGGCAGGCACATGGTGGAGGCCAGGGAGGGGGAGGCAGGCCAGATGGTGGAGGCCCAGGGGGGAGGCAGGGGGGCTAGATGTGGAGGCCCAGGGAGGGGGGAGGCAGGCACATGGTAATGGTGGAGGAGTGGGGGTATATCTGATGAGGCCAGGGGGGAGGCTGAGGCGGATGGTGGTAGGCCCAGGGAGGGTGAGAGGCAGGCCAGATGGTCAGGAGGCTCTCAGGGCAGGGAAGCGCAGGTCAGATGTGGAGGCCCAGGGAGGGGGAGGCAGGCCAGATGTGGAGGCCCAGTGGGGAGGCAGGGGGCTATATGGTGGTGGCCCAGGGCGGGGGAGGCAGGCTAACTGTTAATATATGGGGTGGGGGTTATCTTATAGGACCTGGTGTGGAGGTTGAGGACTAGCTGGTAAGGCCCCAGTAGTAAAGTTACACCCACTTACCAGCCTCAGTGACCGGTCCTCCTCCGGAGCAGCGAACTTCACACCAGACAGGCAGCGCCACTGCACAGCGTCCTCCAGCTGCAGGGGGCGGGGCCAGGCAGTCCGTGCTCTTCCCCTGTGCACTGAGCTGCCGGCCCCGCCCCCTGACTGTATGAGCTGTGGTGCCTGTCTCTGTCTCAGCTAGTGAAGCAGCCGCTGCGGAGCTGTGCGGCCGCGGCAATAGGTCTCTCTCCTTGATGTCTGTGCTGGCAGCATCCGGAATCATGACAGTCCTGATGCTGCCAGTACGGACACTGAGGCGTGGAGGGGCACATAGTAGCAGCCGTGCCCTCCGCAGTGTCTGCAGCTGCATTTAGTCTCCGTAGCTGAGCACAGTTCAGCAACAAGTGCCGGGCCGGAAAACACAAGGCAACGGGCCTTGTGTTTGACACCCGTGATGTAGAGAGAGCGAGAAATTTAGATATACACTATCGAGTTACATTTAGCTTTTCCCCTCAAAGACAGCTGAGAATCTCTCTCTTCCAATATGTCCAATATGGATTCGTTTACCCTCACAAGAGGTTACTGACTGTGAAAGTGCTGCTTTCGTTTGAGCTTATTCAGCCATGAGGATCTGAACTAAAAGTTCTATATGAACCATCAAAACCGCAGTTACTTTTTTGAGATTTAAATATATGCTATATTACCATTTGAACTGTTATTATAAGTTCGTGGATAATTAAAGAAGTTTTTTCTATTTTGATGAAGGATTGTGGTTGCTTACCCACCTGTTAAGTTTAGAACCTCTCCCTTCCCCAGCTCACACAGAATTAATTCTCACGTGCACACTTTGGGGCGTGTCTGTAGTGAGAGAAGATATGCCCTGCTTGGAGGAGAAACACGCCCCACCATTTCACAAGCTCTGCTTGGCAACCAGCATAAACGGTTGCCAAATGGTGAAACAAGAAAACGCCTTTGAGGAAATTATACAGGGGCCTCTATAAAGTCCTAGACTCTGAGGAGAGCAAAACAGGCAGACATATATGAATGCCATACAATATCTTTCAGAATCTTCATTTTTTTTTAGTTAAACTTGCTGAGGTTTCAGAGCAAGCACTATATAATTGTTTCCCACCCGCTATGTAAGCATTCACATAAATAAGCTCATGCTTTGTAGTATTTTCTTATGGCTTGTTACATTCCAGTATCTGACATTGTGACCTTGTGCTACTTTGTTCTGCTTTTCTTGTTGCTACAACTAATTATACTACCTTGTATTTGTACTCTGTTCCAGCAAATATGTCGCACTTTTATATGCAATTTCACTGCTGTAACCACATATTATAGCACTTATAAGCAGTGATGTCCTTTACTAAATATTTTTTAAACTTAAAATAGTAAAAAGATTAAAACTGAAAATGTTGGCCCTTTGAAAAGTAGTGAGGGAGGAATTGTAGAGGGTGATGAGAAAGCAAAACGATTAAAAAATTTTCTTCACCGTATTTACTGAGGAAAATGACCTTACTGTTGATGAGCATAGGGATGAGGTAAACTCACACATGCCAACTCTTCCGCTTTTAGCGGGGGGGTCCGCTAATGGGGTCCCCCCCCGCCCTCCGGCAGAGTTGGCATTCCTCCCGCCAAGAGGCAGCGGGGGGACCTCGGCGCCAGAGTAGCGTGGTGCGCTACTCTGGCGCCGCCGGGCCGCTCCTACAGGCGGGTGAAATGGCCGAGTTTCACTGACTTGTGCGGCCACAGCCGCACAGTCAGCAGTACAGGGAGGAGGCAGGGAGGGATCGTTCCCCTCCTCCCTTCTCCCCTGTATGTAGGCGCCGGCCGGTGCGCGCCTGTACATACAGGTCAGTGGGCGCAGGGGTGGTTTACGCGCGGCTGCACTCATCCCCTGCGACGGTGAGGCTACCAGTTGGCGGGAGATGTCCGGAGCTGCAGGAGCCTGGTGAGGTAAGTGGCTTTGATTATTTTATTTTTTTAGTTATAGGTGGGCTCTACCTGCTACAATGGGGGGGGTCTACCTGGCAAAAAATGGGGGCATACCTGGCTACAATGGGGGGTCTACCTGGCAACAGAGGGGGCACTACCTGGCTACAATGGGGGGGGGTCTACCTGGCAACAGAGGGGGCACTTTCCCGGCTACAATGGTGGGGGGTCTACCGGGCAACAGAGGGGGCACTACTTGGCTACAATGGGGGGGTCTACTGGCACAGAGTGGGCATACTGGCTACAATGGGGGGGTCTACCTGGCAATAGAAGGGGGGGACTACCTGGCTAAAAATGGGGGGGAAGGGGTCTAAACCCGGCAACAGAGGGGGAACTACCTGGCTAAAAATGGAGGGGGTCTACCTGGCAACAGAGGGGGCACTACCTGGCTACAATGCGGGGGGGGGGGGCACTACCTGGCTACAAAGGGGGCACTACCTGGCTAAAAAAGGGGGCACTACCTGGCTACAAGGGGGGGGCACTACCTGGCAACAGAGGGGGCACTACCTGGCTAAAAATGGGGGGCACTACCTGGCTAACAATGGGGGCTTTTACCTGGCAACAGTGGGGCACTACCTGGCTAACAAAGGGGGCATTTACCTGGCAACAGAGGGGGCACTACCTGGCTAAAAATGGGGGCATCTACCTGGCTAACAAAGGGGGCATCTACCTGGCAACAAAGGGGCATCTACCTGGCTAACAAAGGGGGGCATCTACCTGACTAACAAAGGGGGCATCTACCTGGCTACAAGGGGGATATACCTGGCTACAAATTTCTACCTGGCTACAGAGCGGCTTCCTGGCTACAGAGGTCATTACCTGGCTACAAGGGGGCATCTACTTGGCTACAAGGGGGCATCTACTTGGCTAAAGGGGCACTACCTGCTGTATGGGGCCGGTTAACTACTACCTGGCTATAAGGACATCTACCTGGCTTTCTTCCAAAGCCGTTATGCAGTTAGGTGGAGTGGGTGTGGTTTTTGAAGGGGCGTGGCACACCGACAAGATGGGCGTGTCCATGCATTCTCCTGCTTTTTCAGTTTCAAAAGTTGGCAACTATGGGTAAACTCCACCTTAAATGTTTATTGTCTAACCTAGGAAGAAGTGCAGCTCCGTCTTAAGAAGATTAAAATAGACAAATCACCGGGTCCTGATGGTATACACCCACGTGTCCTAAGGGAATCTGATAGACAGGCCCCTATTCTTAATATTTATGGACTGTATAATAACAGGATATGTCCCAAAGGATTGGCGGATAGTAAATGTGGAGCCAACATTCTAAAAGGGGTCAAAAAGTGATTCTGAAAACTATAGTCCGGTAAGTTTAACCTCTCAAACCAAGAAAGCGATCGGCACCAGCAGTCCCAATTAAATGGACAATCACTTATATATCTCTTACACAGGATAGCCGCCAGTCAAACGCTCTTGGTGGTGCTCAGCAGCAACAGCAAGGTCCATAATAATCCAAGTATAGAAGAAATAGATTGCGTCTTGCGTGCCTACATGCTTCCTCAAGGCCTTGAGGAAGTGTGTACGCACATGAAACTATCGTAGTCTGTCCTATCTCCGCCTACTCTGATTTTATTTTTGGAGTATATTAAAATTTGATCGGTGAGTGCCGCAATCTATTTCTTCTATACTTGGATTAAGTTTAGCCTCTATTGAAGGTAAAATGTTTGAAGGTTTTCTCAGAGATGCTATCCTAGAGTATCTCACTGAAAATTAATGTATAACGCTGTCCCAGCATGGGTTTATGAAGGATCGGTCCTGTCAAATAAATCTTATCAGCTTCTATGAGGTTAGTTCTAGACTGGATTGGAATGAGGCACTGGATGTCATATACAGTTGACACCAGAAGTTTACATAAAAGGACACATATGCATGTTTTCGCACTATCTCACTGCCAGAATAATGAGAGAGAGATCATTTTTCAAGGCATTTTTATAATTTTCTGCAAAGTCAGAAGTTTACGTACACTAGGATTATTACGCCTAAACTTCTGATAAGTTTATTGGCAACATCTGAGTTAATTAGAGACACACCTGTGAATGTATTTTAATTCACACCAGAAACACACTGTTTCTGTGTGTAACCTCATGGGAAAGTCTAAAGAAATCAGCCAAAATATCATTAAGAAAATAGTGGACCTTCATCTGGATTTTCAAGTCTGGATCATCCTTGGGTGCAATTTCCAGATACCTGAAGGTTCCTCGTTCATCTGTACAAACACGATGGGAATGGCCAGCCCTCATACGGCTCAGCAAAGTGATGGGGTCTGTGTCTCCGAGATGAACATGCGTGGGTCCAACATGTGCATATCAACCCAAAAACAAAAGCAAAAGATCTTGTGAAGATGCTGGCGGAAACTGGTAAGATTGCGTCATTATCCATGTGAAACAAGTACTGTATCAACATAGGCTGAAAGGCCACTCTGCCAGATAGAAGCCATTACTCCAAAAGAAACATATAAAAGCCAGATTAATGTTTGTAAATGCACACAGGAACAAAGACCTATATTTTTGGAGACATTGGACTTTTTGGTCATAATGACCAACGTTACGTTTGGAGGAAAAAGGGAGAAGCTTGGAAGCCTAAGAGGACCATCCCAACTGTGAAACATGGAGGTAGCAGCATCATGTTGTGGGGTTGTTTTGGTGCAGGGGGGACTGGTGCAATTCACAAAATAGATGGCATGATGAGGAAAGAAGATTAAGGACAACATGTTCCTTTAGGACTGCGCCATTTTTTTTAGTGTATTTTGCGTCAAAAACTGTTGATGCACTATTTTCTATCTAAATGAACTGCAGTACACCAAAACTAGTTGCATATTACGCCGGGCACGATACATTTTAATGCGCCTAAAATAGGCGCATCAAATATGCTAGCAATGATATGCTAGACGCCTACATTATGCTATGCGCCTAGGTCTTTGTTCATGTGTGCATTTGCAAACATTAATCTGGCTTTTATATGTTTCTTTTAC
Source organism: Phyllomedusa bahiana (assembly GCA_025379985.1). NCBI lineage: Eukaryota > Metazoa > Chordata > Amphibia > Anura > Hylidae > Phyllomedusa > Phyllomedusa bahiana. Next base: position 142,467 of record JAODAL010001284.1, on the reverse strand, counting down.
AGTATAGGCTTCCTCCTGGCAGATTGGCCTTTCAGCACATGTTGATACAGTATTCGTTTCACTGTGGATAATGACACAATCTTACCAGCTTATGTCAGCATCTTCATAGAGTCTTTTGCTTTTGTTCTTGGGTTGATATGCACATGTCGGACCAAAGCACGTTCATCTCTGAGACACAGAACCTGCCTCCTTCCTGAGCCATATGATGGCTGGACATTCCCATCTTGTTTGAACTGGCTTAAAATGGTTTGTACAGATGAACGAGGCACCTTCAGACATCTGGAAATTGCACCCAAGGACGAACCAGACTTGTGCAAGTCCACAATTCTCTTCCTGATAGCTTGACTGATTTCTTTAGACTTTCCCATGATGTTACACACAGAAGCATCCAAAGACTTAACATCATCATATGGGCTGTCCAAAATTGTTTAAAAGCATAGTAATCCAAGTGTATGGAAACTTTTGACTTTGCAGAAAGTAATAAAATGCCTTAAAAATTCTCTCTCTCATTATTCTGGCATTTGGCAAATATAAATCATTTTGGTTCCTAATTGACCTAAAACGGGTAAGGTTTATTCTGATTTCATGTCAGATAGTGAGAAAAACATGCAGATGTGGCTTTCTATATAGTGTATGTAAACTTCTGGTTTCAACTGTAGGTATAGACATAGTAATGACATAGAGCTATCCTCAGATGACAGTGCAAGCTATTAATTCTCTTCTGTGCCCCCTTTCTAGTATTTGTACATTGATAAAGAAGCTTACACCATTTCAATATATTATTAACATTTGTTAACTAGGTCAATAAGTCTTTATGAAATCATTTATAAATGTTCTTTGTGGATACTAATGTAGTCTCTGTTCCTAATAATCTCTAGTACAGACATTTATACAGCCTCAAGATTGAGAGCTGACTTTGGTAGTTAGAAAAGAATACCGTACATATTACCGGTGCATAAACGTTGTAAAAACCCTGTTTTTAATGACGGTCTTGGATTTGTAAGGCAAAGGTGTTACCGAAAGAATCTAAACACAACACTACAGAAAGCATGGATTACAGATCTTGTAGTGATGATTGCACACAGCTACACTGACAAGCAAAATGGTAACAATGTTTTGAACTTTGACTTTCAGGCTCCATATTTCTCCATTCACTACAGCTTTGACTGTGAAATTACCATCATTTTATAGACAGTCATCTTGGCTCTCATACATAAATTTGACCTGCAACTATTTAGCATGTGCTATATTCTGCAGATTCTTGTCTTGTAACTGCATTGTCACTGTTTTTTCTTGCTCCTAAAAAATATAAATTTTTTATTCATTTTTATTATTCTTTGTTAGGTGATTTGTAAATCACACATTGCTTTCAACATTGCCTTAATCCTTATGGCCATGCGCTCTGGATCAGATGCAAGCCATATCTTGACTGAGAAGTCTGTTCCCGAGGTCTCTTCTACACGTTCCACAATGTTGGTTGCATACGTCAACTCACATTGTTACAAAAACAGCATTTTTTGTATATTCTAACCACAAGTGTTCTATTGGTTGAGAGTTCCAGCAACTCTACTTCATGTTCATTGAACCATTTTCTTCACCAATCAGGATCGTATGCATTTGGTTGTTGTCTCCTGCAGGAACACTATGTCAGTCCTTCATAACCATAGTACTCGAGTGCATGAAGTAACTCATCTTGTAGGATACTTGAATATAGCTCAGCATTGAGATCAACATCCTGGTCGAGTATTCAATTCCTTTGCCAGTGTAACCCAATGTCATCAGGCTTCTTCCACCAAACATAACAGCAACTTTAATTTCTCAATCCGTTAGCCCTATTTTCCCTTAACACTTCCAGACACATTTGTACCCATCATAGCCCAGTTTTATTGCTTCAAATCACCCGTTTCCAATCTTCCACTTTTCGTACTCTTTTACAAACTCGAGCCAACACTTCTTATGATGATATAGAAGTTGAAGCTTCTTCCCCTTTTTTGGCCCACCATTCCAGAGTTGTATAATGTGTGTCACACAGTGCTTGCATGGACATCTGTGATCTCACTATTATGAAACATACGAGCCACCTCCACTGTCGTGTCTGTCACATTAGAACCGATAGACTTGTGATGACCACTTGAGTTGACTGATATTTTATGCTGACGTCACCGTCTTGTCTTTGTGAATTGATGGATGGACTCATTTTTGTATTCTTCCAACAGTCATGCCTCACATGATTGCAGTTTGTCCAAATTTTTTTTGGCTGATAATCAGTGAATATGATGTGGCTGGGATGAGTGAGCCAGTTTCTCTTTCTATAAAGAACTCTTCCGGCTGCTGCCTCCATTTGAACCATGATCTTTTGCTTACGAAATGAACCTAATACACACTAATAAGCTATTAGGGAATGTGAGGACAGTTGTTAATTGTATTATACAAGAATAAAATAGATTGTTCCACCACTATTAGGCCAACAGTAACAATGCAGTATACATGACACAGAATCAGCATAAACTAACGCATAATGCTAATATTTGAAAGTCAAAGCTTATAGGTGATGGTTGAGATTTATAGGAGCCTGAAAGTCAAAAGTTCAAAATATTGTTAATCTTTTGCTCGTCATTGTTTATGCGAGTTGAAATAAGTGACTCTGTACTGCCTGAGTTTTTCTGTATGATTACAGCCAGGCCAAAGTTCTTGACTACTACGTTAAGATATTCTAAAAAAGTATTCCAAAACATCTCCTGACAGACAGAAACATTCACTGGCCCAATAATAATTCTCTTCTAGTGGTTGTGTCTCACTATTTAAAGGGGTTTAGCTATTGAAAACATTGATAGCATATCACTAGTAGATAGGTGGGGGGGGGGGGTTGGGGCTTGGGGATTGAGGGTGGGGGGTAAAGGCCCCATCAACACCTCTAGAACCCACACCTATCACCAGAAGAGGACCTGAATGGAGAAGTGGCTGGCTGCTCTTGCACGGTTGTACTCCGTTAATTCAGCGGGATTTCGAGTACAACCAAGCAGGACCTACATCTATCTTGCATTTATGGCATATACTATTGATATGCCATCATTATTTGGGATGGTGAAAACCCCTCAAGTAAACCAGATTAATAACATGTATAGGTAGCCAAATTTATTATTACAGTCTATTTCTCTCTTTGAATTCAATGGTATTGGACGAAAGCAAATCTTTAAGTTGTTCATACATGTTAGGTTCTATTCATATGAAAAAATACACTGGGAGGCACATTATATGTTATCAAGTGCAGTATGCCCCCAATAATTTGGCACAATCCGACACCAAGAATAAAAAATGTTGTGTAGCATGTTTTTACACCACATTTATGATCTCTTTTAAACTGTTTCTGGATATTTCTGTGCCTCAATCCATACAAATGTTGAGTCCACCTCATTAATATAGAGGCATGGCTTCATGAGAAATTGATTGTCACTAAGCAGAGACCTAGATGCACCACAAATTGGCGCAGTTAGTGACATAAAGTAATGCAACTTATAAAAGATGTAAAGTTAGACTAGAGAATTCTAACCTGCGCCAGACTTATCAAAACTATGATAAATGTATGGGTACCATGCAATGACTGCATATAGTCCAAATGTCTTCTAATCGACTGAAGTTTACGTTCACAACGGCGTGTTGGAATCCAGATTTAGATGCCTTGTTTGTATCTGTGTTACTGACACAAAAATAAGGGCCCAAACACTCATCTAACAATGTGCTAGTGTGATTTCCTGGCTTTTGTTTCAATGATAAGGACACACATCAGCTTTGCAGACAGAGTGAGCGATCGCACGATACCTTTAACATGCGTCCTTTCTGATTGTGTCCATCCAGATCTCTGTTCAAAGAATTGTCATGTCAATTCTTGATCCGTTTGACGCAGAAGATGCCCTATTTAAAACTGTGTTGGATGCGATTTACGCAGCACTTTTGAATGTGTTTTTCGGATCCAACACACTGTGTGAACATACTCTAAGAGTTAGACGGTATTGGATTTCAATGTATTTGGGATATGGAATTCAATAGCGCTTATCTGCATCATAGCTCCCAACACATTTTCCAAGCTCATCTACGTGGAAACGTGTAGATAATTGACACGCACTCCTGAGTTTTATGTGCTGTATAATTCATGATACAAAGCGCAAAGAAATGCTCAGTGGTGTGTGTGACCATTGAGGCCACTGAGAAATTTTACATGCGTTTCTTTCACACATATTTTATTGCAAAACACTCTGTTTATGTAGTGAGAAATAAAAGAGAAAAAAAAGAGAAAAAAAGAGGGGGGGGAGGGAGGGTTTAAGGGGAAAGTATTGCCCAAAAATTTGGAAAAAGTAAAATAAAATGGTGTTCTCACCTGGAGCTGTTGTCAATAAAGTAGAGGCACAACCACTAGACGCATGGTTGGCTTTTTTCCCCGAACGGCACCCGCTGACCCTTCCTCCGAGACCGATCCATGGCAACGGGGTACGAAAAATGTAAAAATACGAGGATAGAAGATGTGACACTTTGTATCTGATGAACGCTGGGTGTAGGCGAAAACACTTATTTTAGTGTTTAGGGAAAAAGGGTTTTAAATGCTCTTTTCCAATCTTTTTTTAGAATAAATTTTTTTAATATATCCCGTATCCAAGGAAGCATTTGTTCTAAACAGGGCGGTTCCATCTTCTATACCTCGGTATTTTCTACTCTGTTTATGTAAATATGCATGAAAAAAACTGTGAGCCTCATGTATGAAAGCTGTCTAAATCTAAGACTTTCTTTGTTGCCCTGAAAAACCCAGAGCACCCATCATTTTTTCGAGCACTATATGAAATAAAGGGGGTCAATTGGTTCTATGGGAAACAAAGAAAATTTTACAGTAAGTCAGGTTTCATACATTGGCCCGTGTGTAACCCAGGGTAATAGCTCGGGTTGAACAGCTATCTCTCCCGATCTTCCTATACAGATGAAAGAGGAGAGATGAGAAATCCAGTGTCAGACTAGTCTGCTGGTGACTAATCTCTCTGAGAACAAATGGATGGGGCAGGTGGAACGCAGCCATACACTCTAGGTGGTCAGCTAGTCATGTTGACCTGAGCAATTTGGCTGAAATCAAAGAATAGGCGCATTAAGCAACATAAGCCAATGACTAATATGATTTAAATGTTTGTAAAATATTTTGATAGATAAGGTGATTACATTTAGCAATGTGACTAACAAGAGGCAGGAGCCACATGAAGATAAGGTGTCTGGAAACAGAATTCCTCATTGGAACTATGGTATTGACCTTGAGAAAGTCTTGTACTGATAACATTCACTGAAAGACTAACACATCATAAAAAAAACACATGGGATCAATGTCAAATCAGACCACATCGATATCGAAGCATAGCACATTTCAACCCTACTAGGATCAAATGTATTTTATTTTACCTGTAATCTTCCTAGCACTCATGTTAACCCCTTCCTGACGGAAAGGTAAAAATAGGCTCAAATTTTTTTTCCTCCTCTCTTTCTGAAACCAAACTTTTTTAATTTCCCCTTTCATTTGACACAGGGCTTTTATTTTGCGGGGCAAAATTACTTTTAATGGGTTTTTTCATATTTTTATAGAAAATTTCTGGGGAACGGGCAAACAAATTCTAAGGGGGCAAAATTGGAAAAAAAACGTACTTGCTCCAGTTTGCGGGAGTTTTTTTTTAAAAGGGTTTATTCTTCTGTAAAAATGTTTTATTATCTGTATTCTAAGGTTGATACCATTGGGAATACCAAACAGTGGTTTTTTTTTAGTTTTTTCACTGTAAAAAAATTCCAAAATTTTTTTTTCATTCAAATTTGCGCCCGGGGGGCCATTTTTGTGCGGGCCCATAAATTTTTTGTACAACACCTAGGAATCAAGAGGGTGCATTTTTCTGCGGCTGAAGTGTAAATTTTTAATGCTGCTGTTTGGAACCATGCAACTTTTTTTATCCTTTTATTCCAATTTTTTATGTGACGAAAATGAAAAAAAACGCAGTTTTGGCATTTTGGGGAATTTTTTTCTTCTGCGGTGTTAGGTACGGGATATAATTATTTTATTTTTTATAGATCGGGCTTTTTTTCGGACGGGGAACCAAATATGTGTAACTTTTTTATTATTTTATTGTTTTTGTTTGTAAAATGGGGAAACTTGAACTTTTAATACTTTTTTGTACTTTAAAACTTTATTTTTTTACTTTAACATTGAGTCCCCTATGGCCTATGGCCCAAAGAGGGGCAAACGGGAACATGGCAGCGATCAGAGCCTTCACAAGGCTCTCTGCTGCCATGTTACCACGTCGGGACTCAGCAATCTTATCGCTGATGTCCTGATCGGGCTGAAGAACGGTGCGCGGCACCGTTTTTAATTCATTTAGACGCCGTGGTCATCTTTGCCGCGACGTCTAAGGGGTTAAACAGCGCAGGCGGACGCCGACGCCCCCTGCACTGAAACCCGCCGGGTGTTAGCGGCTAATTGCAGCTAACACCCGGCGGTTTGAAACGGGATCGTGGCGCGATGACGTACTCATACGTCATAGGTCGGTAAGGGGGTTAAATAAAATCTTTTATAACAACGACTTTATGGCTTAGGTCCCATTCACGACGTCATTTTCAGACCCCGTTTATGGTATTTATCCCAACAGATACAGAGGTGAAGCCGTGACAGGCCATTGACTTTCATAAGACAAACGTAGTCTTAATTGGACTATGTTTGTCCTATTAAGCAAACTTATACAGTTTCTGTGGTCGATCACACTTTTTTGTGCGGTGTAGAAACCATACACACTCGCTAATCAGGGCAAACATAGTCCTGTTACAATTACGTTTGCCCTATAAAAGTCGATAAGCCCATTATGGTATCGGTTGGAATACATTTTTGGAATAACCCAACAGATAACATGAACAGGGGCCAAAAATGATATGTGAATGGGGCCTTACTGTGTAATTTGTGCATAAAAGCCAGTCATTTAGGTCTTGAATACTGTCATAAAAGTGAAGTTTGATTACTGTTATTTCTGATAGTTGTAAATACGAGCAAGAAACCAAAAACATAAATAAAAGTTTTACAATGAATGAATGCAAACGTAGGGGAAACATAAAATACTAAAGATAAAAATAATATAACATTTACTTTACACCCAATGTGCAAAACCCACATACAAATTAAGAAAAGATCCATAACTACTGGGGGCCTTTGGTCTTGGCTGTTATACTTGTCTCATGATACCACTAAACCCACTACAATCACGTGAAGCAGCAAAACATTTTTGAGGTCACATTCAGTCATTGAAAAGAATCACAATACACAAAATCGTTAACAAAAGAATCTATTGAAAGAAGAGACTACTCTTTAATTATTGTAAGTACATTCCTTCATGCCACAGACACCTTCAATTTTGTTCTTCATGGCTCTAACAGGACTCCCTTAGGTAACCTCTGACCCCCATAGAGGAGCAAAATTCCACAAACTACATGTACCACTTATGCCTGAACCACACTTAGTACAGTGAAAACAGTATTTAAAGGTTAGCTACCTGTGGGTCACTTTAAGGTGACATTATCAGTTATAATAACCCCTCCAAATATTTTTTTCCAGGAACTAGGTTTAGAGGGTCAAAGTAGTGCGAAACCTAAAATTTGTTAATCTTTAGGCATTCTTTACTTCAGACACCCACCTCTTGATAAAAGGGTCTCCCTACAATAAGCTGAATACAGGGTGTCCAACTTCTTGGAGCCTCTTCGATCAGTTGTCACTTGTTATGCCACAGCTGGGGTAAATGAGGCAGTACACAGTATCCATTGGAAGAAATTAGCTGTCCGCACAATGCGTAGAAGAGCTAGCTCCTCTTGTGATGCTCGCTGAGCTTCGAAGCTACTGAATGGTGGACCCCCTCTATAAACTTAGAATTGAAAATGGGTATTCCAAATTGGACCACACCTTTAGAGTACATGTCCAGCTATGTGAAAAACTAAAAGTAGCTGATACGAGGCAAGGTGACAAAGGGCTTTCCGGGTACTACAGCCACTTTGTTCTGGCGATCAGTGGAGGTCACAGCTGTAAGAGACTGATATCAGTGCTATCAATGTCTCGGGTATCACGGCTGTACATATGTTTATTAGCTTTCTCCCATAATATACACCGGCACGCTTTCTTTACTATTACTTTAACCATCTAAATACTCAGATGACTTCTGAATGATACAATAATAAAGTATATAGCATATACACAAGATACCAATACTCTTACGTTATATCAGTAACTGAATCGGTTACAAGATAAACCATATTTCATTTATCCTTTCTGGCGAAAATCTATTATGTATTTAAGGTCCGATATTAACTCTTACCTGTTACTATTAGGTCCTCTTCAGCATGCGGGGTGAATACTAAAATCCATAACTTGGCAATCCTCTATGAAGAATGATGGAGAACTCAACATGTACACACCTCTATGTGATAATAGGATGAGAAATGTCTTGTATGTGTACAGGAAGGTATATTAAAACAGAAGCTTTCCATTTGCTGCAGTGTGATTATGTGTCATTTTAGATTTGTGTGTCTGCCTGTCTCTGTGCAGAGGGTAGAAGACACTAGCTGTAGTCTCTAGCAGGTCAGTATTGTACAGTTATTGTGTATCCCCGTGCCGATCTCTGGGAGTCTTACCAATGTTCTGTCAGTCAGTGTTTTTTCGCATGTGTCACCCTGACTAGAAGTTGCTCGGCTAGTTAGGCAGGTCAGACACTAATACAGCCCATATTTAACACTTTAAGACCAGGCGAGTTTCTACAAGTACTTACACAAGATATCTCACCCTCTACAGTGACTCTGCCATATGGAATTGGGAGTACTTTACAAAACATAGAGGACAATAATCGCCCAAAAGTTCATTATCTAATTTTTTTCAGTTGAAAAAAATTGTTATGGATCCAAGACAATCCTTCACATTTCTGCTGTGGATTTTGTTTTGGATGCAGATTTAGATTTTTAAAGGAATATATTTTGAACTAATTAAAACGAGATACTGATACATATTTTTTCTTAGCTGTTTACATTTTCTGATTGTAGATTTTTTTAATTCTGTTTTCTGTGTATGATAATGGGGACAGCCTTTATGCCTGAGCTGCTTTGAACGGCATTTAGAGAGATGCTTTACAGCAGCTTCATGGACATAGGAGCCTGTGCACAGGAGCAGACCCATTGACTTCTATAGGAGAGTATTCTAGTCATGCTCTGTGTCCTGGGAGGTAGTCAGTGTGCAGGGAGGGAGAGAGGGGGAGCTGTGACATCTCCTATTGTGACTGGTGGATCCTGTGTTAGCTATACACATTGGAGTCACCTTTCAGGGTAATCCTGCCTGTGCTGATACGGAGGAGACTGCTGAAATGTTTTTTCTTCGAATGTTTTCTTCCTTTGAATGTTTTTTTTCTACAGAACAGGAAGTGTCAGTATTATTAGGCCTTGTAAAAAAAAAAATACAACAACATTTTTTTAAACAGTGTTTAACATACAAAGATAAGTTAAACAATAGGACATTTTTGGAGGACTTTTCATTTAATGGTACCAATCTATATCCAGTTGTCCAAATGAGATTTCCACACGGAATCCATGCCAAGAAGTGATATGTGACTATGCTGCAGAATCCTATACAGAACACTGGGATACAACATAGTTCTCATCAAGGACTGAACACACATTTTCTCCTATCTTTATGGTTAACTAATATGAGATAGATTTTAAATGGAAATCTTTGCAGAATAATCCACCGGACAAATTCACATCAAACTGTGCATATTTTGGTGTGACTTTGCTGCAGATTTGCCACTTATTATGCAAAAAAAAAAAAAAGTAAAATCCTCAGGATTTTGCTGTGGAACTGCATACAGTCTATCCATTTCATTGCAGATTTGTTGATGATTTTTACTTTTAAACTCAGAGGAAGAAATCCACAAGAAGCCTGGCATGTTTTTTTTCTGCTCCAGTCAGCTCATTTGAAAAACGTCCATGTCTATACGGTGGAACATTGTGGAAGGCATGCTGATGCGACCGCTTCCATCCAGACCAGAGGATGGTTAACTGTCGGTTTTCTGATCATTTCAAAATCCGACTGAAGAACCGACTAAAAACCTCTACAGAAGTGGGCAACCTCATCCCCACATCGTCCATTGCTTAACACATTGGGGTGTGGGTTTCAGCTGCAAAAAAAAAACATGTTGTGTATTCTTAAGGCATTTTTAATTGTCTTTTCTCACCAGCATTTATTATTTATTTGTATTAATTTGCAGTGTGCATTTTCAGAGCTTTTTGTAACCCCAATAGAAGAGAAGATAAAAAAAAAACTATTCTAGAACATGAATTTTGGGAAAATGCCATGGATTCAAAAATCACACCATGCCACAATGAAATACAAAATGCTTTTAGTGAGATTAATAATTAACTATAGACTGTGTGAAACCATCCATATAAAGGTTAGAGAAACTATGCTTCATCTGTTTTCAAAAATAAGAGGATGCTCAGCTGTTTCTGTGACTCCCAAAGATGCAAATAGAGCCACAGACATGTGCATTCTCTGCCTGCACAAATGGGACAGAGGTTGACATACCAGAAGGACTGGCAGTTGGGAAACCCCAGTTCTTGAGAGGGGTTCCCAATGTGGGTCCCATATCTGTGTCTACGTTAGGAATATCTCTTTGAAGTAGTTGTCTGGTTAAGTCAACCCATGACCAGGTAACATATGAGGCCATCTTCATTCAGAACCTCAGTTAGAAAGAGTGGAGGGTAACAAACAGCATCTCTCTTTAGGAATCAGCCATCCCATGCGTAACACAGTATAACACAGACAACCCATATACTACAATGGACACCATGTGTCATTTCTCCTGTGCTGGCGCTGCAGGGTAACTGAACAACCCCCACAGCTTCTTCTACAAAGAAACAGCTGGGTTAAGATTGTCCTGAAAATTAATTAACAAAGGGATTGCTAATATTGATCCATTGTGTCAAGATCTAGTTAGTCTGCGACACTCCCAGATGGCAGGGCACGTGGGAAGGGCACAGCAGTGGCATTACGACTAGTTTCCTGTAGTTCTGGGTGGAAGGTTTCAGTAGTATCCAGAACACTGATGGGAAGACAGGTCTGTCCTGTTCTTACGTCTCCATTTAGAGCATGTGTCACTAGATGAAATTCTTGTCATTGCACAACACCAATAGCAATTCACGCAGAGGCAGAGATTCAGAAACATTTGATGAAGCCGCACTGAACGCTCAGGTCACGCTGGTATGAAGCATTTACAGGCACAGACAAGTGTATAGACACAGGCCTGAGGGTCTTCTTCTGAAATCTTTCTTTAAATTGTTACCTTTTATACCTTGGGATTTATGTGTTTACCTTAAAGGGGATGTCCAGGCATATTCTCCCACCAAATACGACCTAACTGCACACTGGACAGTCGGGCTGTGAAGGTGACTGTGAGATGTCAAGCCAGTATCCTGCACTGATCCTGTAGAGTTAATGCTTTAGAACACAAAATAAATTACAGATATTAACTGATGATTAGAAATGACAATTCATACACAGAAATCTTGTTATTCGTGTAATCGCAGACCTTTATTAGACAGTAGAGCAGCTGCAAACAGTGCTCACTACTCTGGAGGACTCACACAAGGCCTAGATTTGATGCTGCAGAGATCTTGGTGCCTACGGGTGCTAATGATCCCTCTGCCACTTAAGAAGACACATGTATAATAAATGGCAGATGAGCGATTGAGTGGAAACTTTTACTGTTTTGCATTGTGACCCAGAAGTCCCAGCAGTAAACACCCAGAAGTAAATGCCTTGTAGTACCACATTACTCCAGCAGCAGGCCCTCTATTCTTCTATGAACAGTAAGGGTATATTCACACGACGTAATTGTGGGGCTATATTGGCGAGTAATTACACTGCAATACGCCCCGCAATAACGGTAATTCATAGATAGTCATGAATTACACCGTTTACACGTCGGGCGGGGGTGAGGGGGAGATAATAGAAGTCTATGTGGCCAGCACCCTCTGCTCTTTAGTACGTACATGCTGGCCAGAGCGTATATTGTATTACCGTCATGGATTTTCAATTCTTTTGAAATAAAGACGACAGTTTGATGTGAAGGAGCTGGAGAATTTCTATTTTTGAACACATGTACTTCTAAAACACCCGTGTGAACATACCCTAACAGCTGATCACCAGAGATTTTAGCTGCTGGACATGTGGAATCCAGCTATCCACCTGCAGAATATCAGTTAGAAAAGGTAATGCCCAGCTGGATACAATTTCAAGTAACATAGAAGAAGTGTTTCTATCACAATCAGGGATTGAGACTAAATATAGCAAACTATAAAACTAATCCCCATTAAAACTGAACTGTTAGGCTATGTTCAGACGGCTTAACTGCGGGGCGTAATTCCGCCCCGCAATTACGCCGTGTGGCCGGGGGCGGGAGCGGGGGACTGAGCAGGGGGCCGGCACTTCGCCGGCCCATAGACTTGAATTGCTAGCGGCGCGTATTTGCGGCTAGTAATTCAAATGTCAATTGGGAGAGGAGACGTAATCCATAGTTCTCTATGAGAACTGTGAATTACCGTAATGAATGGGCTGTTTTCAGCCTGTAATTTGCGCACTTCGGCGCGTAATTACGGACCGAAATACGGCCCATTTTAAGCCGTGTGAACATGGCCTTACTTGTACATACTTAAATAGTACAACCTTCAAAACCATAAATACAAAAAAATTAGCACAAGTGAGGTTCTTACTAGATTTCTGATGGATCGAGATGTTCAGTAATGTCTTCAATCAACGAACCATTATAAATATCAGGATACATGGAGGATATGACAAGTCAAGTCATCATATGGTTTTTCAATATCCACTGCAGTGGTTAGGTAAGGCAGAAGGGGAAAATTCTTAATGTTATAGTTCCTTACTCTTACCCTAAGGCTATGTTCACACAACGGATTTGGCCGCGGTTATGGCCACGGGTTCCGACGCGGTTTCCACGGCCATAACCGTGACCAAATCGCGCCTAGATTATTAACATGGTTTCCTATGGGAAACCGCGTTAATATTCACACGCCGCGGGTTTGGCCGCGGCCAGACCCGCGCGTGTGAAGAACTCTCCTGTCAATTCTTGACAGGGAGTTCTATGCGTGGCGGCCGCGCAGTGCTGCTGCGGGCGTTGCCGCGGGTGGTGCGCGGCCGGGACCCAGCTTGCGCCGCGTCTTGCCCCCTGCTATTAATTTTCATGGGGGCAAACCCTCGGCGGAAGCCGCGCCCCAAACCACGCCCCTCCCGCGCCGAGACAACGCCCACCGCGCGCCCCGCAAACACGCGTCGGGAGACGCGAGTTTGCGGCGCAGCCCGACGAGGATTTGGCCGCGGCGAAACCCGCGGCCAAATCCGTCGTGTGAATGAGGCCTAAAGCTTAAGACCTAACAAAATCCAAGCAGTGCACCAGCCCTGGTAAGGTTGACCCCACCATTCTTATCTTGTAGTTATCCGGATTCCCCCTAAATCTCAATTTCAGCCAGATCTAAATAAGCAAAATGATAAAAATATCAACATGAAAAAGTACATGAATAGATTCCCTCATCAAGAGATTCTAGCCATATAAGAGCTTGTTTTTAGCAGGACAAGTTGTACTTTTTAATGGTACCATTCACTGTAACATATAGGGCCTTATGTATGAAAACAGTCTAGCAGTAAGACTGTCTATTTTGCCCATAGCAACCAATCAGAGCTCATAGCAAAAGAAATCAGAGCTCAGCTTTAATTTTTCCAAAGTACTATATCAAATCTGAGCTCTGATTGGTTGCTGTGGGCAACCCAAAACATTTTTATGCAGTAGAACCGGAAAAAAAAAAAGTTGTGACATTTCTTGGGAGGTGTTATTTCTATGTAGTTCACTGTGCAGAATAAATGACATGTTATCTTTAGTCTGCAGGTCTGTCCAATTCTGGTGATATAAAATTCATGCAGTTTTCATTATGTTTTGCTACTTCTAAAACAAAAAAACCCACATTTTTTTAATTTTCTGAGACAGATCACTTTATTTTTCCACAAATGGACTGTTGTGAGGAATCGTTTTTGTGGGCTGAAATGTAGTTTTTACAGTTATTATTTTGGGATGCATGCGTCTTGTGAATCACTTCTTATTCCAATTTTTTGGAGGATCAAGCAACCAAAAAAAACACAATTTTAAGTTAGGTATGTTATTTTATTCAAAGGCTTCATCCACACGGCAAGGCCAAAATACTGATCGGTTTCTAATTAGAATCCAACCAGTACTTTACACACGGTATTCATTTTTTGGCTAATTTTTTGTTGCATTTTTTTACCGCAGTTTTCGGATTTCCGGCGCCCCATTTAATAGAACAGTATTATAACACGGCATTTTCCGGTGGATTATAGAAGATGTGTTAAACTTTTTTCAAAACTATCAGTTTTGAAATTCGACCTCAGAAAATCCAAGCTGTGTAGACTGCAGCTCGGATTTTCTATTGTGGTCTATGGGGATGATCTACAGTTGGGTTTTTTGCGGATTCAAAATACTGAATATGCATAAAATCCGGCCAAAGACCAGTGTCCATTAGACATAGCCTAAGGCATTCATTGTGTGGGATAGAAAATGTTATATTTTTCATAGACCGGACTTCTATGAATAAGGTGATACCGATTAAGTTAACTTTTTAATTGTTTTTTATCTAGAAAATGGGCAAAATGGGGTATTTTGAACTTTTAATGTGTTTTAAATCTCCTTACATTACAACTTTGCTTGTGCATTATTCTGCATACTAATATATTGCAGAATAGTATACAAGTATGGCTTTCCTATTACACCCTGCCTCAGAGCAGAAAAATGGTAGACCTGAAAGACTTTTTTAGGTCCTGCCATGATGAACACTGAGCACCCAGCGATCTTGTCAAGGAGGAGAGGCAGTGGGATGGCAGAATGGAGCACTGCATCCTGGGGCGTAACTAGAGAAGCCTGGGCCCCATAGCAAACTTTTGGGTGGGCTCCCCTCCCCCGCCACGAAAATTTACCAGGACATGCAGTTACTAGATAATACAAGGGGAAAATACCTCATCATACATGTCACCATCATACTGCTACCATAAAAATCCCACTAAACCAAGACCAACATTATCAATACTGCTACTACATACAGTAAGTACCTGATTATACTGCCAGAACACAACCACAAATTACCACCACATAGTGACTGCATAATACCTCTACACTATTACTGAATAAAGATCAGTAAAGAAAGACCTATATTACTGCCATATAGTGACCACATAGTGGTAGATATCAGTGTACAAAGATGCTCTACAGACTGTATATCACTTCCATATAATGACCATATAGTGGTAGATACCAGTGTACACAGATTCTGCAGGTTTGTAAGTGATTACAGTGTAGTTACATCTAGTGACTCACAGGTGACGTTTCTCAGATGAGTCGTTGACTTTCCCTTTTGTTCTGCAGCCAGTCCAGACTGCCATGATGACTTCTCCCAGCCACCACTTGTCCCTGGAGATTTGGACACAAATATCTTAGAATCTTCACTTTTCCAGCACCTCAGTCCCTGCCCCCTACTTCTGTGCAAACTTCCAAGAGGTGGAAGAGGGGTATAGGCCATAGCTTAGAGGCCTAGTCTCCTAGAGGGGAGGAACAGAGGATTCACCACCTGGAGATTGTGTTACAGTTATGGCCTGTAGCCCTCAGAATCATGTAACCAGGTAGGAAGATCCCATTAGATATGTTGGTAGGCCCTAGGTAGGTAGGTTCCAGTTAGGTAGGTAGGCAGTACATAAGCCTCAGGCAGGTAAGCAGATTGGTCCTAGGTAGGCAGTAGTTAGGCATGTCTCAGTTAGGTAGACAGGCTACAGGTAGGTAGATTGGTCCTAGGTATTTCTCGCCTCATTATGTCAAAATGTGAACAGCATGATGAGGAGGACTGTTTAAATCCCAATTCAAATTGATCCCCTAAATTTATTGGATGATTCAGGAATCAAACAAATGTGAATTTTTCCAGTAAGCTCTTTGTTAGGGTATGTTTGCATGGCATAATTGCGGGGCATATTTTCGAATGTAATTGAGAACTATGATTACCCGTCATTTTCCCTGGAGTATAATACAGGGTGGGGGGGGGGGTTGAAACAACTGACATGTCACTTGTTCCTGGTGTTTATGCGCTGGGGAAAGTGAAAGTCAATGATAGTCAGCGGTCAGTGTTTCACAAGTACGCGCTGGCAGACGCTTCTACAACACCCGGCATATTGCGGTGCGTACAGTACGCACAGCAATATGCCATATGAATATACCCTTAGAGATCAGCAAGTTGTGCAAAAAGTACAGAAACATTGAACAGTTGGAATGTGCATTATAAAGGGAAGAGATGGTCTCATTTAGTGCATTTAAAAAAAATTAAAGAAATTTTATGTTCATCCTGGAATTTCAACCAAAAGCCAAATATTACCAACTTTTTGTGAGTCGTGTAAATGAAACTGGTTTTCCCTTTGGAAGCAATTATTACCTGGTTTGCCTGTTGAAAAGTTTCACAAATCTTTGGGCAGTGAAACCAAAATTAACCATCCACTATGTGTTCCCCATGCTACAGACATTCATTTACACTTCTATAAATAGGCTCCTATTTTGGGTGTAATGGTGTATTTTTAAAAAGGCACTCAGTAGCAAAGACGGATTCTTGTCCTTACTTGACACCTTTCTAGTAGGGCATAGAACAAAAAATAATTATGTCATTACTTGTACTTGTGCACAAGAAGTTAGAGATTTTTTTTAGGAAATGTATCAGGAATACAACATGTAACCAGACATAATATGCTAACCTCTATCCCTATCAAAGTGGGGGAAGGGAACACATAAAGAAACTTGTAGCATTTATTTAGCATTTTGGGACCAGCACCTATCTTAAGACCGAACCCAGTCTTTGAGGGCCCATTCTCAGGAAATGAATAAACTAAGATAAATTCCAAATTAATTCAAAGATGAATCTCTGTGAGACATAGAAAATGGCATGGCTGGGGTAAAAGGTTCCAATTTAAAAGGTTCCAGTGTCTCAAAATGTAAAATATTCAAAATTTATTGAAAAATATTAAAAGCCATGATGCAGAAAAGCTTACGCGTTCCAGGCTCCTTGAGCCCAAGCCCTTAATTATAGCATACTAAAAACCAGCACAAGTGTGCATTAGGGATAAATTGTTAGAGAAAATTTAAATGTGATGCAAAGAACAAAAGAAACAAAGATACATATGATAAAATCAATATTATAAAATAAATCTTGCCTATGATTGAGTCCTTTTTTAAACCGTGTATCAAGCATAAAGATACAAAATGTTTCGCAATTTAACAATTTTTTCCACTGGTACCTACCCTGTATGGGAGAATTAACTCTTTCAATCCTCTGAATTCTAAAAGAAGCAGTACTACCTTTATGTGATGTTGAGCACAATGAAGCAAAAACTCAAGATACATTCTTTTAGTCTGCATGTGCATTATCTGAGAGATGTTGGTGTACACCAGGAGTGTCACACTCAAATACACAGTGGGCCAAAATTAAAGACTTGGTCAAAGTTGTCGGCCGACCTTGATATTTACTGAAAAAACGTCTACAATTGATGACATTTTTCCTTCTAATCCCGATAAACCTTTTCATAAGGAAAAACTTAAATTTAGCTTGAACATTAAATCTGTAACAAGCATAGCTTAAAGGGGTTTTCTCATCATGCAGTTTCAAAAAGAACCAGCTAGCTTTAAATTCACACATCCTATTCAGGTTGTGGGCGGTCTATAGCAGAGATTGACATATCAGCTCTGAGGTTCCTGCAGTCATTTCAATCAGGGCTGTGGAGTCTGAGTCGGTGCCCATTTTGCAGTAAAAAAATGGACCGACTCAGACTCCTAAAATATATAATAAATTGGTACAATTAGTTCAGAGGAATTGAGTCCGGCCAGTGCTACTGCTACCTTGTCTTCAGCCTCTTCACATGAGGAGTGTAATTGATAACATAGAGCAGGCAAAGAGCTGTCCCAGGGGAAAAGATTCCGCTCCCAAAGTAAACAGATTGACAAGATTTTAGCAAAATTTTTCACTTCGTATTTACAATTTATTAAAGTTTTTTGTGTTCAAAAGTCATATCCTATAAATATATTTGACATCGAAAAGCAAAAGGGTAACAATGTTTTGGACTTGTGACTTTCAGGCTCCATATCTCACCATCCACTACAGCTTTCAACATGAGAATACCATCATTTTATAGACAAACATCTTGGCTCTCAAACATAACTTTTACCTTCAACTATTTAGCATCTACTGAGTTCTACAGAGTCTTCTCATGTAACTGCATTGTTAGTGTTTTGCTCCTGGTGGTGGGACAAATTACAACCTTTTCTCACATTCCCTAATAGCACCGGGCAACACGCATTACACAGGTCTGGAATGATGGCCCGAAAAAAGGGGAAGAAACCGCGACTTCTATCTCGTCATAAGAAGCGTTGGCTCGAGTTTGCCAAAAAGTACGAAAAATGGAAGATTGGAAACAAGTGATTTAGAGCAATGAGTTGAAAGTCTGTAGACCGGGCTCTGATGGGGCAAATGGATTTGGAAGAATCAGTGGAAAATGGGGCTAATGGATCGAGAAGCTGGAAGAACTGTCAGGTTCAGTGTAAGAAGCCTGAGGATTCCACAGCCAAAGATGTTGGATACTTGACCAGAATTGATGGTGACCTCAATGCTGAGCTCTATGTAAGTTGTCCTACAAGATGAGTTACTTCATACACTCGAGTACTATGGGGATGAAGAGGACGACAGTGTCCAGCAGGACAACGACCTGAAGGAGATGTCAAGGTTGGAGAAGGAAGGGGTCAATGACAATGAAGTAGAGCTGCTGTGTTGGCCTCCATAGTCCCTAGACCTCAACCCAATCCAACACTTAAGGGCCGTTCACACGGCTTATTGCAGGGACGTATTTCAGCCGTATTGCGCACCGTACTGCGCTGCAATACGGCTGCAATCCATCCCAGCCATTACGGTAATCCACAGTTCTTATACTGTGAGAACTATGGATTCCATCTCTCCTCCCCGCTCGGTGAATCCGCCGAGTGGGGAGAAATTGACATGTTCATTATCCCGGCGGGATACTCGCCGTGGATAATGAAAGTCTATGGGGCCGGTGGGAGGCGCCCCTGCCCCGCCCCTTATTCAAGCCCTAAGTGCGGGAGGAATCCAGTAATGCATGCCTGCCTGCTGCGGCCCCAGGACTTTGGAGTACGCCCTGATCAGCGCGAGCTCCAGAAACACACGGTGTACTGCGGCAAATACTGTGCGCGCCATAAAACACCGTATGCACATACCCTTAGAGTTGAAGAAAAAGCTGTATTCGTGCAGAAGAGTCCTGAGATCAGATTTTGGTCAAGACATGCTTGAATCTGATCCAGAAGCAGTGCTGAAAGGAAAATTTAGATTTTTTTTAAGGAGCAAAACAGTAACAATGTAGTTACATCTGCAGAACTAAGCAGATGCTAATGCTAAATAATGTATTTATAAAATCGGTAAGATGATTGTCTATAAAATGATGGGAGCCTCATGTTCAAAGCTGTAGTGGATGGTGAGATATGGAGCCTGAAAGTCAAAAGTTAAAAACATTGTTACCCTTTTGCTTGTCATGCTTTTTCTACCTAAAAAGCGATTATTGTTTAATAAGGTGATAAAAGCCGAGTTACCATTTTACACAGTAAATTTCCCCCACTTAAACAGCGCGTGATGAGGAAGGGGGAGCCAGGGGAGTCATGTAATTTTAGTGCGGATTGGAGTCGGAGCTTTGGTTTCCCAAACTCCACAGCCCCTGATTTCATGAAAGGCTCAGCTAGGAATAAAACGATATATGTTCTGGCTCACCTAGTCCACACAATGTCCTTCCAAATTAGTCCAAGCAGCTTGTTTTACCAGGGACTGCCTGTTGCTGCATACTCCTATCCGGGTTTGCAGATGCCGATCCCAACCTCATTCGTGTTGGGAAAAGTATCTCACATGGAGCTGCTGGCCGTTTCCAACCTTATACTTTATCCACTTCAGAAATAATTATTTGCTCCGGTCTTGCTAAAAAGGTATCTTTATTTCTAATACTATGTACTTTTGGGTAAAACAAAAAATGGCATGTTGGGGCAATTTTCTAACCTTATGGTTTTTGTCCAGCACTTTTTAAACACACACCGGGCCGAAAGGAAACCTAGGGGGCCGCGGGACCCCCATTCCCCCGTGTCACGAGAGTACGCGCCGCACGCACTCCCGAAACCTGCGTAATTCGTGGCATACAGTACCCCCGCAATTACGCCGTGGAACAAACCCTTGGGCCCTCGTTCACACGGCCTTATTCGCCGCGTTTTGGCGCCGTACTGCGTCCCGGATTTGCGCTGCAGTACGGCCCAATCCAGGGCAGCAATTACGGTAATCCACGGGCTCTCATTGGAACGTGGAATCCACCCCCCTCCCCGCTCGGCGAATCGCCAGGGGGGGAAAAGGACATGCACTTATTTACGCGCGCCCCGCCCTTTAAACAAGCTTATCTAGGGGCCGGAGGGCCCCCCCGCCGCGCCCCGGGCCCCCGCCCCCGCCCTTATTCCGCGGATTTGTGCGCTAAAATAGGGCGCAAAAAATCTGTGGGGAAAATAAGCCGTGTGAACATAGCCTTAAGGTCCGTGAGGCTTTCTGGATCCTTGGTTTGGATACAAGGATACGTCAAAGATTTAACCACAGGAATGACTTGATGTATATATATTATTCATGTAAGATGCTCTTCAGGTGGCATTACAAGTTTACCGTATATATTGGAGTATAAGCCGAGTTTTTCAGCACAAAAAATGTGTTGAAAAAGCCGTCCTCAGCTTATACTCGAATTACTGATGACGCCAGCAGGGATATTTTTAGCGGGAGGGACTCCTCTGGGAGCACATACAGCGACTCTAAACCACCCCACCACGGGGCGCTCCATTCCCCGGCTTGTCAGCGATTTTTAAAAACTGTATGCGTTCCTCTGGGACGCAAGGGGGGAAGATCCCATGGGGAAGAGAGCGCAAGGACCCCCAAAGGGCTGCAAATTCCATCCTGCCTAATCTCCCTTTGGGGGACAATACCACTATACTCCAGGGGGGACATTAAACTGCCTAACTCCTAGGGGGAACATTAAACTGCCTATCCCTGCCTAGGGGGACTTTTAAACCCCCCTATCCCCCCAAGAATTTTTTTGGTACCCTTTTTTATTTTAAAATTTTACCAGTAGATGCTGCATTTTTTTCCTAGGCTTATACTTGATAAATAAGTTTATCCAGTTTTTTTGTGGCAAAAGTAGGTGCCTCGGCTTATATTCGGGTCGGCTTATACGAGTATATACGGTATACAAGTACATTTTTTCCAGAATATTCAGCTAGCAATGTAATAGGAATGATCTGATGTTTTTAGATTAATAATGCAAGATCCTTTTTAGATGGCATTAAATGTCTATAGATTTAAATATGTGCACTTTTTTACAAAATTCAGGGGCAAAGATAGGTTTGAGAATGTTACCATGTAGGGTTCTTGATTGGTTCAGGTAATGTTTTTATTGAACCAGGTGTGTGTTAACAAGTGCTGTGACAAAGAACCATCCGCTAGGAATAGCAGAGCTGATATACCAATCACTGATATAATCCTGCCCACACCCTAACCAGGAAGTGCTAGTCTGAAGCTGCCTGCAACTCTGTGAAACTACATGGTGAGAAAACCCCTTTAAGGAAAAAAAACTGTGGAAATGCGAATGCAACTGATCAGCACGAATATACAACTAGAACATACATAACACAGCAATATAATTACATTCATTTACTACTGAGTACATATTAGTTATATTTAGCATTTGCTGCAGAACTGAAAGACTACTGATTAAAAATATATTCAAAGCTTTCTGATGCGTCTTGGTTAACAGGTTTAGACTCAGATTTTTCCAATTTCAAATCTTCTGCAATAAGCACCAGATTTTCTGCCACTGTTTCTAGTATTCCATACATCTGAAAAAAAACTTCAATGAGGGTTTTTTCCTAATAACATTTTTTTGAGGATGAAAAAAAATGCTGGTTTGGTCTATGGGAAGTTGTTTTTATCGATTGGTTTCAAAGGGAAATACCAGTTTTGGCTTTTTACCAAGCAGTAATTTTTTTTATTCAATTTAAACCCAATAAATTTTTTATTTTTTTTTTGTGGTTAGAAAGAACCATAATGCACACCAGCCTATGGATTGATGGGTTCACACTGTGGTTGTGCTCTTGTTTGGGATCCACAGAGTACAACTTTCACTTTTGGATTATGTTTTCCCTGTTTTCTTAATGTTAGTGCTTTCTGTGCCAGAACTGAAAGGACCACGTCACAGTGTTACCCTACTCAACAGAGACCATATCAGGGAACAGAAGTAGATCTCTTCAATTACTCCATCATTGCTTTTACATTGTTATCATACAGTTATTTGTATTGTTTCTAAGATCTTAGATTTGCTAATAGGAAAAATTCCATTCACTTCGGATAATTAAGTCAGCAAAGGTGACTGCAGTTGGAATGCCAGAGCAATGCAAAAAACATTTTACATAAAAGAAATCTCAGGATGACATTTACTCTGAAACCAATGTTATGAACGGGGAAAATCCTGAAGATTTTTTTTGTTTACCTAGGAAGAAACCTAATAAAAGAATAATAATGAGTGCAGTTTACAAAAAAACCTATCACTGGAAAAAAAAAGTCCAATAACTGGAAATTGAAAATGACTGAAACTACTCTACACAAAATGAGAGACTAACTTTGTTATATATGTTTTGTAGAAGATCAGTTAGAATTTTCTGCTTTTTGTAGTCCATATATTTTTAGAATTATTCCCCAAGGGCCTTAAAGGAATGTAATGTATGAGAACTGATAAATTATTTAAAATATATATTTAGCATAAACATTCTTAAGGTATGTTCCATCCCTACTTGTGGGGTTAAAATTTGGTGTGAATGCACGCAAATGCCTGAATTACGCCCGCAAGTACGGTTATTCATAACTCTCATTGAGAGCTATGAATACCCAACATTTTTCCTGCTGAACAATACGCGCTGGGGAAAAAACTGACATGGCACTTCATCCCGGTGCTTACACGCAGGGGGAAAGTGACAGTCAATGGGAGCCGGATGTTAACCTGTACTTCTAAAACACCCAGCGTAGTGCAGCGCATACAGTACAACCGGTACCCCCATGTGGGCAACCCCTTTTAGATTTTTTTAGTTTTTATTTTTTTTACATCCATTAAACAAAATATTGAGGTAATAGAGTTTTCACTCTGGCCAATGGAGCACACACTAAGCTGTCATTGCCCGATTTCTGCAGCTCACTAGTAAAGATTGCTATATATACTGGGCCAGGGTCCGCAGAGGACTGAGATATTTAAAGGCTCATTTCCTACAGACAATACAAGGGGCAAGGCAGTAAAATTACACACTATACGAACAGGGGCCTAACTAGAGAAGCCTGGGCCCCATAGAAAACTTTTTGGATGGCCAGCCCTCCATCCCCACTTGCCCACCCCTCCTATCCAGAATTCTGGTGCAATTACCATTTTAAATGTGCTCCAATATTGTCCCACTATAGAGTCAAGTGCAATTAACATAACTGAAATGAAATAACACATTCCTCTTAAGCACCAATTTGATCTATGTTTGCACCAGTTTCCTGAACATAAGTAGTTGCTAACAAGGTAAATTTTCATTGAGTAAAAAAATACTTCTCTTAAAAAGGACATGTGAGGCTGACACAGATGTCTTATGCATTTTTAGGCTGTAGAAATATAAACCTCTGCTGTGTAAATAACATCAAAAATTTATGCAATAAAACAGTTATGTCCCTGAAGCGTAATGGATAATAATGTTCCCTTCAAGCCAGGAGGATTAAAATGCATAAAACTGTGCCTAAAATTCTTAATGTCATTTCTCCTGAGAATTCAGTTTTTTAGTTAAAAATAACTAATATTCCTCATAAAATAACTCTAGAAATAATAAAATAATTCTAGAGCATCTTTTCTTAAACACTGTGTCCTGCTATCCTCTGTTATTCCCACTGTAAATATATAAATAAGTTGACAACTGTGTGTTGCTATTCCTCTTTTCAATAACGTGTACAGACTAACAACAGTATGTTTCCATACCTTCCCACAATAGTATGTGTCCTAAATCAAACAATGCGTGACCCCTACAAACAAATAATACTGGGGGGCCCCTATAGTCAAAAAAATACGGGGGCCAAATGTTTAAATTGGTGTCCATACAGTCTAACAGCAGCACGCGCAACAGTAGTAATCCAACAGTCCCAAAAAAAATGTGTGCCCATACGTAAACAAACATGGCCCCTACAGTCAAACAATAGCATGGGCCCATCAGTTTTTAAAAATAGTGGTGCCCATACATTTAAAAAGCAAAAAGCACAACAGGGTATCCCTACAGTTAACAATACTGTGCCCCATTTAGTTAACAATACAGGGGCCACACAGTCCTGCAATAGTGTGTGTCCATACAGCCTAACAAATGTGTGCCCATTGGGGGCCCCAAACTACCTTCCTACCTACTGTGGGACCCCAAGCTACCAAACACTGGGGGTCTCAAGCTACTTATCTAACTACTGAGGTGCTCCAATCTGCCTACCTAATGATGGGCCTCTATCTACCTACCAGGGCGCCCCTGTCTACCTATCTACCTTCTGGGAGCCCTATATAACTATTTACTCGGGAGCTATATATCTACCTGCAAAGGAGGCCTAATTTAAAGTTACCCGGGGCCCTACCTACCTAACTACCTGGGCACTAAGGGGGTAATTATTAAAATTTGGGGCACTATGGATGGGGAGTTTGTACATAGGAGGGTGGAACAGTTAGAAAGATGATAAAAGAAAAGTGAGGCGTCTCAGATATTTGTGTTGAAAATTCTGCAGGGACGAGTGTAGGCGGAGAGAACTTGTCATGGTGGTCTGGACTGGATGGACAAGTAAAGGGAACCTGAACGACTCATCAGACAAGACGTCACCTGTGAATCACTAAATGTAACGGCACTGTGTGCACTTGTATCTACCACTATATGGTCACCGTATGGAGGTAATATTAGTCTTATTGTAATGGTTTATATTCAGTAACAGTATGGGAGTATTAGTCAGTATCTTTATGGTGGAGATATGTGATGATGATTTTGTGGTATTATTTGGGCCCTGTATATTGTTGTTAGTTGGTGATTTTGGTCTTGGCAATCTGGTTTGGTCGGTAACATTATAGTGGTATTAGTCACCATGTGGTAGTGATATGAGAAGTATTATTTGGTTTTTGTGTACTGTTGTTTGGCAATATTGGCCTGCGTATATTGGTTTGGTCAGTAACATTATAGTGGTGACACGTGGTGATCATGTGGTGGTATTTGCTAGCCCTTGTATATGTACCAACCCGCACAATATAAACTGTACGTTGTAAAATCCAACAAGCACTAAATCCAAAAACAATGGCGCAATTGCATTTTTTTTGTGCACCCCAAAAAGAATTTTGGGCGACATGCATGAAATTTGGCATGTGAACGCCAGATTTTATGTGCATAATAATGGCATAGAATGCGCCTGATTTATGAACCCGCTCTACAGCACCTAGCGTCTCAGGTATACAACTTTGAAAGTGCTCTACCTGTTCCAGCTGTAATGTGCTTAGAAATGCCGTAGCGAAGCTACGGTTCTAGTGCGCCTAGCCTCCCGCAGATCGGTCGCATTCCAAAGCACCGCAGATGCTATGTAATGCGCCTGAGAATGGCGTGCAGGAGATTTAAACATGTATGAACGGGGCGGCGCCTGATATCGGGCTACCCCATTCATACACGTCGCCCTTTTTTTCTTGGGTGGGGCTGGCGGGGGCATATGTGTGTGGAGGGTGAGGAGGCGAATGCGGCGGGGTTGGCGGGGAGGAAAGGGGCCCCACGCTTTAGCTGTATGGGGCCCTGAAATTTTTGATGGCGGCCCCGACAGCGTGTATCCATACAGTCCAACAACAGCGTGTACCTATACAGTTTAACAATATTGTGTGCCCACAAAGCCTAACAACAGCGTGTACCTATGCAGTCTAACAATATGCCCATATAGTCTAACAATAGAGTGTGCCCATACAGTTTAACAATGGTGTGTGGCCATACAGTCTAAAAAAAGTGTGTCGATACAGCCTTACAATAGTGTGTGCCCATGCTGTTTAACAATAGCATCTATCCATACTGTCTAACAATAGAATGTAACCATACAGTCTAACAATAGCGTGGGCCCATACAGTCTAACAATAGTGTGTGCCCATACAGTCTAACAATAGTGTGCGCCCATACAGTCTAACAATAGTGTGTGCCCATACAGTCTAACAATAGTGTGCGCCCATACAGTCTAAAAATAGTGTGTGCCCATACTGTCTAACAATAGCGTGTACCCACGCAGTCCTACAATAGTGTGGGCCCCATATTGTCTAACAATAGTGTGTACCCATACAGTCAGGCAAATACATTTAATTGAATACACACCACAGTATACAGGTGTTCCTTATATTTTTCTTGCATTATTGGATCCACTTGACAAAGCCGAGACTCTGGAGGTGTGAAGTCTAAACTTTCTCCCGAGGACACCAACTCCTTGTTTTCTTTTAAGATAGTTGATGACTTTGATACTTTTTTCTCATCCTTGCCCTTTGATTTTCTACTGGTTGGACGTTCCTTTTAGAGAAAAAAAAAGATAATTTCTGATAAGCAACGGCAAAAGGAAAATACAATTTCAAGTTGCTTTATTACTTTTGTGCAATACATATATTTAACATAATCTAGAAACACCCTCCCCCGCATCAGTGCTATGGCTCATTTGTGTATATCTGTGTGGCTATTCCTAATGCTCTTTCCTACAGTAGCAGTAGTTTAATTTCTCATATAATCAGAGGAATCAGAGAAGAACCCACTTGAAGAAGCCGTATTCAGGCATGAAGCCTCTATCTCCGACCACTGTCTGATTGGAGAGCGCTCGGGTGATAACGAGGAAGAGAGAACTCTGCGAACACTCCGTACAGGCTGCGCCGGATGCTGGTCCCTGGAAGGTGCGAGGCTGGGCAGCAAGCAGAAACGGCATTCGATCTATGGCTGAAACCATAACCTGGGATAATCTGGACAGGTTGTCCACTGCTAGTGAGAGAGAGACATGGCCCATTACAGGAGGAGTCGGGCCCCGTGGCGGAGCAGCGCAAGGGGCACAAAATGTACTGGGGCTGGCCAACAAGAATTTCCTGTGGCACCGGGCGCAGGCGAAGCAAGTCGTCACTGTTTTGGCTGCGGGCAGTTTTAACCCCTCGTCCTTGAAAGGGACATGGCTGCAAAGCGCTCAGGGCAGGGATAGATGGCCCACAGAAGGCCAACCTACTACCCCAAAGAGCTGTGTCCTCCATGGAAGCCAGGAGATGCAGCAAGCAGCCAGGTCGCCGAACGCCAGAAAAAAAACGGCGATTAGGCTCCGCCTCCAACACAGGCCTGGGCCACTGGAGGTCCAGTCCCATCCGAGGAAGGACCCGAAACCAGAGCAGGACAGGCCCAGGAGAGGGCGCAGCCCAGTTGTGGCCTAGGCACACCTGGGGCTCCAGAAGCCGGGGACTAAATCTGAACCCAGCAGCCAATGCCATGCGGAAAACACGCGGTACCGCAGGGTAGCTCAAAAACCGGCGCAGCAGGCCAAACACGGGTATGGGTAAGCAGGGGAGCCTGCTCCTAACCCTGGGAAGCCCACCAAGACCGAGGAAGAAAACCATCACCGGGTAGCCGCAGGAAAACAGAAATCCTGCGGCCCTCCAAATCATAAAAAGAAACGGGAAAAACCTCCGACCACCCCCAAACGGAGGAAGTCGTGGTACTCACCAATCCGACGTCTTCGGGCGTCGCGGCATCACCCCTTCAGTACCATGCACCTGGAGGTGAGGCTACCGAAATCCATAAAAAGGCTGCGGAGGCGGCAGGTGGGGAAGGGTGAGCGGCTATAAGGAAGGCCAGCCAGCTAAAAAAATTAACTGGTTTCCTGACGCCCTCAGGGGGGACAATGTCACGGTACAACTATGCGCTGATGGCCCCCCTGATACGTGAGAGCCAGTGGCGTGATCACCTTTCCACAAGGTGAGAGCCAGGCATTCAATCACCTTTCACTAGCTGAGAGCCGGGTGCTCAATCACCTTCCTGCAAAGGAACACAAAACAGCAAACACTGCAGAGCTGCAGATCAGCGTCTGCCTCCTACGGAAAGTAGGCTAAAAACTGATCAACCCTGTGTCAGCAGGAGGGATATAGGCCACCGGGGCGGGCCAAACACGTTTGGTCCACCTAGTGTCCTCCTCCTAGGGCAAGGGTCTATACCCAAGGTGCTGTGTCACCCAATGACATTGGCGAGAAACTTTATATTACCTATATATTAATATCCATGACTGAAAAGTGACACAGTTAGAAGCCTTATATTAGCACCTCCTTAACGGTAAAAAAAAAAAAATGATATTAAAAAAATAAAAAAAAGGAAAAAGCAGACTTTTTTTTTATTCTTTTACCATTTTATCTATTATAAACTATAGAAACTACATAAAATTAGAGCCTTACATATCACAAAAATGTGAAAAAAATAGTAGAGTAACCGAGTGCAAGAAAGTGTTATAGCGTTCAAACCCGCATGTACTGAGGAAAAGAAAAATATGCCTGGTCAGGAAGGAAAGTAAATAGATGGCTGGCCAGGAACTGGTTAATGGTAATGTGATGCATTGCAATGTGGTACAACCTTAGTGTGTGTGGGGGGAGAATTCTTTCTCCACGCCCTGAGTGCAATTTAGCCTAGAAGTAGCTCTGGATAGTAGAAGTCCTGCATATCCCATCCACATACACTGATTGACAGCTTTTCTAGTATCAGTGTGTGTACTGAGAAAATTGTCAATCACTGTATGTGGGCAGGGGTCAGCTATACTTTCACTTTCTGTTTTGTTTATTTTATCTGCTTTTTACTAGGAAATTCAGCACCAAATCATATCACCCTATACATCACAGAGCTCAGCTTCTCTCCTCTATCATATAACCCTATATATCACAGAGCTCAGCTCCTCTCCCTCTACCATATAACCCTATTTATCAAAGAGCTCAGCTCCTCTCCCTCTATCATATAACCCTATATATCACAGAGCTCAGCTCCTCTCCCTCTACCATATAACCCTATTTATCAAAGAGTTCAGCTTCTCTCCCTCTATCATATAACCCTATATATCACAGAGCTCAGCTTCTCTCACTCTATCATATAACCCTATATATTACAGAGCTCATCTTTCCTCCTCTATGATATAACCCTATATATTACAGTGCCCAGGTTCTCTACTCTTTCATATAACCCTATATTTCACTGAACTAAGCTTCTCTCACTCTTTCATATAACCCTATATATTACAGAGCTCAGCTTTCCTCCTCTATAATATAACCCTATATATTACAGAGCTCAGCTTTCCTCCTCTATGATATAACCCTATACATCACAGAGTTCAGTTTCTTTCCTCTATTATATAATCCTATCACAGAGCTCAGCTTCTCTTCTCTATCATATAATTCTATACATCACAGAGCTCAGTTTCTGTCCTCTGTCATATAACTTTATTTAAACACAGAACTAAGTTACACTCCTCTATCACATAATCATATCTATCACAAAGCTCAGCGTCTCACCACTAACAACAAACCCAATACATCGCAGGACTTCTCTCCCTCTATCAAATAACCCTATATATATATCACAGAGCTCAACTTCTCTCCTCTGTCATATAACCCTATATATCACAGAGCTCAGCTTCTCCCCTCTATCATATAACTCTATATATCACAGAGCTCAGCTTCTCCCCTCTGTCATATAACCATATTTATAACAGAGCTCATCTCCCCTCCCTCTACCATATAACCCTATACATTACAGAGCTCCACTTCTTTTCTCTGTCATAGAACCCTATCTATCACAGAGCTCAGCTTCTGTCCTCTATCATATAACCCTATATATCACAGAGTTCAGTTTCTTTCCTCTATCATATAACCTTATATATCACAGATCTCAGCTTCTCTCCCTCTATCATATAACCCTATATATCACAAAGCTCAGATTCTCTTCCTCTGTCATATAACCCAAAATATCACAGAGCCCCAGCTTCTCTCCCTCTATCATAAAACCCCTTTATTATCACAGAGCTCAGCTTCTCTTCTATCATATAACCTATAATCACAGAGCTCAGCTTCTCTTCCTCTATCATATAATCCTATATATCACAGAGCTCAGCTTCTCTCCCTCTATCATATAACCCTATATATTACAGAGCTCAGCTTCTCTTCTATCATATAACCCTAACATCACAGAGCTCAGCTTCTCTCCTTCTATCCATAAACCCTAATATCACAGAGCTCAGCTTCTCTCCTTCTATCATATAACCCTATATATCACAGAGCTCAGCTTCTCTCCTCTATCATATAACCTTATATATCACAGAGTTCAGTTTCTTTCCTCTATCATATAACCAATTTGGGGCAGTTTGTGTAAGATCCCACTAGAAGTGATGCTCTCTTTGATCTGATCATTTCTAACAAAGCAGATTTTGTTGAGGAATTTTGTAAAAAAGTGTAACAGTAAAATAAAAATAAGGCATGGCCAAGGGCAGCAAACAAACCCAAAAATTATTTAAGCATAAAAATGCCAAAAAACCGAAAATCGGCACATGTGGACCCAAAAACCAGTAAGGGGGGCTGGGCCTGGGGAAAAGGAGGGGGGCAGAGCAAATTAATTGGTTCTTCACTCGTAATATACAAAAGAGGAAAAAAGTATCGGATTGTGGGCAGGGCCCATTGGGGAGGGGGGGTAGGTGGTGCCAGTTTGTTAATACTCATCGTATAATTAAATTTGGGCCCGTGAAAATGGCCCCAAACCAATTAAAAAACTGAATGTGAACAAGGCCCAAGCCAGATGGCTTACACCCAACGTCCCCCTTAAAAAAAGCTCCCTCGGGTTACGGTGTGCCCCCGTAATGATATTTAGAGTTTTTTTTGGGGGATGGAAAAATGCCGGGGACTGGCCAAGGGAAATGTAGATCCCACCCTTTAAAAAAGGCTCCAATTTTGCCCAGGTAATTATGACCAAAAAGTTTAACATCTATTGTAAAAAAACTTTTTTGGGGGGGCCAAAGGGGGACTACATACGGGAAATTTTGTGGACGAATACAATATTATAATTGATTCCCAACCATGGATTTACAAAAGGAAGAATTTTGTCGGACCAACCTGATCTGTTTTATGGGGGAGGTGGGGTAAAGCCTGGAAAACGGGGGGCGGGTGGAAAATAGGGCGACTTGTAAAAAACCTGGCGCGGATTTACCCCCCTATACCACGGGGCCACTCTTCTCCTTACTTTAAAACCATATATCCCAAAACTCCCTCTCCTCTCCTCTATAAAATTAACCCTTTTAAAACACAAAGCTTTGCTTTTCTCCTCTTTCATTTTAACCCAAAAAATTATCAAAGAGTCAGCCCTCTATAAAAATTTTAACCCCATACATCACAGAGCTCAGTTCTCTCCTTATCAAACCCCCATATACATCACAGAGCTCACCCCTTTCTACTCTATCATTTACTGCTCTCAGAAAGCAGCATAAAACCACCTGGCGGGTTTCCCCCTTTAAGAAAAAAAGCCCCCCCAAAAGGGTCTTTTTTCCCCTTTGTGGTTTGAGGGCCCTTTTTCCACTAACCCGATGTATAATCGGTCGGGTTGAAATCTGCTGGGGGTTTAAAGGGGTTTTCCCGGGAAGTAGTTCCTTCCCCTTTTTATCTGCTCGTAGAGAAATAAAAAAAAGCATGCTAGTCATGAACGGCTGCGGGGTGAGAGGGAGGGGGTGAGCAGGAGTGAGGAAAAAGGGGTTCGGCAAGGGTTTCCCAAAAATAATTACATTACAAACAGGGGATTTTAAAAAAAAACACGGGCTCATTCACTGCTTTTTCTCCCCAGTCCCTTGAAAAGCTCCTTCATTTTCCCTGTATCCGATAAGAAGCGCAAACCCCGAAGCGCGGCCAAAATCAGCCCCTTTTGCCCAGGCCGGGTCGGGGAACAAAAGTAAACTTTCGGGAAAACCCAAGGGGGAGAGAAATGCGGGTGGGCCTCACAGGGCTTCTTTTTGTTATCCCCTATATTTAAAAAAGGGGATTAAATACCCTTTTTGGGGGTTCCCACGTCAATATTAAAACGGGGAAAAACCCCCTTAAAAAAATAGGAACCCCTTTATAAAATAATGACCTTGTTTTTTTTTTTTAAAACTTAAAGATTTTTTTTATCATCTAAAGGTTCGTTTGGTTTAAAAAAAACCCCTATTTTTAAATGAAAACTAAAAACTCTATTTTTATCCACTCTGTAATTCAGGTGCGATTTGCGGCATTATAATTTATGATGTGGGGACTTTTTAAATTTGGGGGAAAATTTACATGCGGGCAAAGATTTTTACGCTCGAAATTTAAAAAAAAATTAGAGGGGTATAAAGGGGGATGTCGGGAAAAGGGGATTGACGCAGGGAATTTTGCCCCGGAAATTTTTTGTCATTGCAGTTTCATATTTTTCCAAATAACTTTTTGACTTTTTTTAACCCCGCCTGATTTAATTTCCCTTTGTTTTTTAAACACAGCCAAAAATTTCTTATTAACCCCTCAAAAAGCTGTTCAGTGACATATATGCCAGTACAGAGGTCTCTAAAGGTTCAAAAGGCCCGGGATTATATTTTTCCCCAAAATTAAAATTGCCCTTTTGGGAAAAATTTTTATGTTGAGTAAAATTTAAATTTATACAAAATCCCACATACGATCCAACCAATTATAAAACTTTGTAAAAAACTGTTTTAATGAGGTGATAAAGTTTTTGGCAGTCTATGGCGCCTCTCTACGGTACAGTGGGTATTTCCCATATCCTAAAACTGCTCTTACATGTATTATAAAGGTCCCATGAAAGGTGTTTGGGGTCTAAGTTCCCTCTTACAGACGGGTGCTGAAAACAACATGTTAGTAGGGCCCCTTACAGGTTTTAATGGGGCATTTAAAGTTTTGGGGGCCCAATGGGGGCCCGGCCTACAGTACAGTAATACTTTTTGCCCTGTCTGCCCCTTAAAAGGTATTAATGAGGTGAAAGATTAAATTGGGGCCCTTTGGGGCCCTCCAAACAGTACGTGTGGTACTACATGTCCTGTACTGCTCTTTCCATGTACCGAGATGAGCAGCTTTTTTGGGCACCAGGTGAGGGCCCCATTTTCTTTTTTTTCTGGTATACTGTGTATACAGTACCCTAACCCAAAAGCTTTGTCCCAAAAATAGAAAGGGAATTTTTTTCCCCTTCCAGCAGCTCTCTCTGAAGGCATATGGGAAGGGCTTGCCTTTTTGTTTTGGGTCTGCCTTTATTTGGGGTTTGATCTCTAAAAAGTTGGGAAGTGGGGGTAACATTTTTCTCCCCCGGAACTAAATTACCAGTTTTTCCCTAGCCTTTTAAAGTTTTTCCCCAATTTGGGGGCCCCCCCCCTTGAAATTTTTATGTTGGGGGACCACTTTTTGTTGCCTTTTTTTGGTTTTTAAAAAATATCCAAAAGCATCTTTTTTGAATTTATGTAAACCCTCTTAAAAATGGGAAAAAGGTTCCTACTAAGGGCGTACATGTATGCCTAAATAGGAAGAAGTTTAAAAAAACACAAATAACCCCAAAGGGAGTTCCCCAATCAAAGTTTTCCCCAGCCCTTTTTAATGGTTAGGTGGGAAGTGTGCAGATTGCTTGCTGGAAACCTTTGGGTTTTTTTATGGGTAAGGCAAATGGGAAAAACCAAAAACCATTAGGGTTTTAAATGTTTTTAAACCTAGTGTAGAATGCTTTTCCAGCCGGGGGTCCCCCTTAAAATTTTTAAAAAGCGCAGTTTCAAAGCCCTTTAAAAACCAAATTGGAAATCTGCAGTCCCGTGCGGGCAAAAGAGGAGTCCAGGGGTTATTTACAAAGGTGGGTTAACCCCCCCCAACCCCCTGTTTTGTTCTGAATTTTAAAATTTTTTGGGGCTGGAGGGGTTTTAAATTTATTTTTGGGTTCAAAAATTTTCAATTATTTGGGGTTCTTTCAGACCCCCTCTAAAAACAATTTTAAAAAATGGGGGTGTCCCCCCCGCCAAATTTTTAAA
Organism: Phyllomedusa bahiana; assembly: GCA_025379985.1. Classification (NCBI taxonomy): domain Eukaryota; kingdom Metazoa; phylum Chordata; class Amphibia; order Anura; family Hylidae; genus Phyllomedusa; species Phyllomedusa bahiana. The sequence continues at coordinate 108,129 of JAODAL010001284.1, read as the reverse complement.
ACAAGGGCGCCCTTAACTTTTTAGTGGGTTTTGCTAAGCCAAACCGGGTATTGTGAGCTAGGGTTTGTTAATTTTTAAAATGCAAAGGGGTTTTCCCGGTGTTTTTTGGGGGGCTGAAAATAAAGAACTAAACTGGTCTGTTCCATTTCAAAAAGCTGGACCTTTTTATTTGGGGGGGGGTCCCAAGGGGAAAATTTTTGCATTTTTGGTTTTCATTTTAACCCATGGCTTGCCCTGTTCCCTTTAGGGGTAAAGTGGGCAAATTAATTCCCTTTTCCCCTCACCTTGGATTTTTTTTCCCCAAATTCTTCTATTTTAAATTTTTTTTGAGAGGGGAATATAACTTTTTTTATTTTATTTTAGATGGGCAGCAGTGATGGGTAAAAATAAAAAAATTAGTATATTATATAATGTAATTACATAAAGCTAATAAAATGCCTATACAATTGAGCTGCAAATAAAACATCTGTAAAAAAATGAAAAATCTCAAAATGAAAAGCTGCATCATTAAAAGTTTCTGAGTGTGACAAAAGTGCCTTAGTCCTCCTTTACTCTAGTGTGGCCATACTAACATTGAGCCATAGTATAATACCAAAAAGAGACTAACTCCTTTGTATGATCTAGTGATCTCTAAAATAAAGAGAAAATGGATTCCAGCAACCACAAATTACAGAATAAGAGCGACATGTATGAAGCCCCGTTCACTATATTTTTAACCAGGCACTCCAATATCAGGAGCATAACAGAGCGCCCGCAACACTCTGTAATGCACCTGGGATCATGGGGCGTGCTGGAGGAGTGTCGCACTAGAACCGTACGAAGCTGCACATTTATAACTGCAGTACGGCAAATCCAGGCGCATTACTGCTGGAGCAGGTAGAGCACTTTAAAAATTGTTGGTTTTGCGCTAGAATGCGCCGATTTATGACCCGCAGTAGAACAGCTTAATAGATTCAGGCACATTCTACACTATAATTGTGCGCAATAAAATTGGCGTCTGGGTGCCCAAAATCATACATGTCGCCCTTGGTGTGGAAAAATGAGTGAGGACGTAATAGTGTATCTCTGGGTCAAGTCATTAAGTTAGGAGACTATGAGACTTCAGATAATATACAAGAGTACAATAATTATATATTTCTGATAATGAGAGGACAGGATTGCACAACTTGAATCCACATCAACTTGCAGCATTGTGACCATCCACAAATGGATTAATCTGTCAGATATGTGAAAATGCCATAGAACACCCTTATTTTTATTGAATTTGTAGCCATTACTTGTAAGTTATTCCTTCTTTAGTGTCAGGAAGTAAAAAGAATACCTGCATTTAAATCATCTATATCCTTTACAAATATTTTGACCAAGTCGATTACACTCACCGGCCACTTTATTAGGTACACCTGTCCAACTGCTCGTTAACACTTAATTTCTAATCAGCCAATCACATGGCGGCAACTCAGTGCATTTAGGCATGTAGACATGGTCAAGACAATCTCCTGCAGTTCAAACCGAGCTTCAGTATGGGGAAGAAAGGTGATTTGAGTGCCTTTGAACGTGGCATGGTTGTTGGTTCCAGAAGGGCTGGTCTGAGTATTTCAGAAACTGCTGATCTCCTGGGATTTTCACGCACAACCATCTCTAGGGTTTACAGAGAATGGTCCGAAAAAGAAAAAACATCCAGTGAGCGGCAGTCCTGTGGGCGGAAATGCCTTGTTGATGCCAGAGGTCAAAGGAGAATGGGCAGACTGGTTCGAGCTGATAGAAAGGCAACAGTGACTCAAATAGCCACCCGTTACAACCAAGGTAGGCAGAAGAGCATCTCTGAACGCACAGTACGGCGAACTTTGAGGCAGATGGGCTACAGCAGCAGAAGACCACACCGGGTGCCACTCCTTTCAGCTAAGAACAGGAAACTGAGGCTCCAATTTGCCCAAGCTCATCGAAATTGGACAGTAGAAGATTGGAAAAACGTTGCCTGGTCTGATGAGTCTCGATTTCTGCTGCGACATTCGGATGGTAGGGTCAGAATTTGGCGTCAACAACATGAAAGCATGGATCCATCCTGCCTTGTATCAACGGTTTCAGGCTGGTGGTGGTGGTGTCATGGTGTGGGGAATATTTTCTTGGCACTCTTTGGGCCCCTTGGTACCAATTGAGCATCGTTGCAACGCCACAGCCTACCTGAGTATTGTTGCTGACCATGTCCATCCCTTTATGACCACAATGTACCCAACATCTGATGGCTACTTTCAGCAGGATAATGCGCCATGTCATAAAGCTGGAATCATCTCAGACTGGTTTCTTGAACATGACAATGAGTTCACTGTACTCAAATGGCCTCCACAGTCACCAGATCTCAATCCAATAGAGCATCTTTGGGATGTGGTGGAACGGGAGATTCGCATCATGGATGTGCAGCCGACAAATCTGCGGCAACTGTGTGATGCCATCATGTCAATATGGACCAAAATCTCTGAGGAATGCTTCCAGCACCTTGTTGAATCTATGCCACGAAGAATTGAGGCAGTTCTGAAGGCAAAAGGGGGTCCAACCCGTTACTAGCATGGTGTACCTAATAAAGTGGCCGGTGAGTGTATATAACATCTAATCCTCAGAAATATCTCCTTTATCTAACTGAGATGAAAAAAAAGGAAATGAATATGAAAGGCAGCTAAAGCTGGACATACAGATGAGATAACTGCATCTCTCCTGGCTTGCTCATAAGCACACATGCTAGGCCTAGTGTCCATGTTTATTTCAATAGGCTCAGAGAGATTAATATCTACCAGGCACCTCTGAGGCTCGTTGGGCTGGCTGTTATCTAATGTTTATGTCTTATAAAGTGTGGTTAAGGTGCTGCCTGCATCCATGTCTCTGAACAATGATACAAAGACAGATACACACTGGCTCTCATCTTCACCCGCCTCTGCCCCTTATCTAACATCTCAAACTCTCCTTTCCCCATTTCTCACCACAATCTGCTTACTTTCTCCACCCTCTCCACTCCACCTGTCCCTCCTATCTCAACTCTAGTGCATCCCCACAGGAACCTACAAAATCAAAAACCTTGCACTGTCTCTGACTCTTGCACCTATTTCTACTATATCCTTATTTCATGACCCAGCCACCGTTTTCTATAACAACACAATCACCTCTACTTTTGATTCATTCACCCCTCTCATGCAGACAGACAACCCTGGCACATAAACTAAACTCAACAGCTGAGGCGAACTTCCAGAATATGAGTTTTGAGCATCAAATTCAGGCGCATTACTGCTGGAACAAGTAGACCACTTTAAAAGTGGTTTACCTGAGGCAGAATTGTCGCTTTGTAACTAGAAAGCGCTAAATCTATGACCTGCAGTAGAACAGGTTCATAGATTCAGGCACATTCTACACTACAAAAGCGCGCAAAAAAAAGCTAATCTTGTTAGAGATAATTACTGTGCTCTGGAGTGAGCTCTCCACCCAGGGTAATGTCACTCCCTGCTCTATATCTAATCAGGAAGGGAGATATGGATGGTAAACAGAGCAACCTTTGTGCACTCAGAGCAGGTAATATCTCACTTATCTCATGACCAGGGCAAAATCAAAAGACCAATGTATTTAGAAAAAAAGTCTGTATTTACCATTCCCTAAATGTTGAAAACAAATCTTTATAGTGAGAAAAACCTTTAAAGGAAAGGAATTCCCCCCTAAAACCTAAGAACCGTTCAGACTGGATCAACATTCAAAACAAAAATTCGATGTGTCTATATAAGTGTTACCTGTACTTTGTTCTAAGTAATCATCTGAGCCTTCTTGAAGCCCCCACCTGGTTCTTCTATGACTAGCTCTTGGATAATGGAACTCTCTGCCAGAAGCAGTTCTCATGGTTATTTCAATAAAAAATTTTGGACATGGTCTGGATGCCTTTCTTCAAATTACTGTATTGATATTACAAGTTATGCAAGCCAAATGACTGGAAATAGATTATAGATTTATATTTATTTTAATTTCCTTATTTAGAAATAAAAAAGGAATACATTGAACTAGATGGACTAAGTATTTGTTAAACTTTGCTATTTTACTATGTTTTTTATATATTGAAATGCAACTAGGTTCAACTGGCACTTGCCTGTTCGACTTGGTGTGGGGATATGCTCCAAGAGTATGGGAAATAAGACATCATAAAAAATGATAGTAACAGTCTTCTAATCAGAGAGATAAAAACAGTACTACCGCTAGTAGAGATCTACAGGCACTCGTCATCTAAGCTTGCACTACAAGACACATTTATACTAAGTCTAAGTGTGGCTTACAGTTTACCTCTTTTTCTGCTTTGTCTTTTAATGACTTCCCAGCCTTTTTCTCATCTTTTTCCTTTCCAACAGGTGTTCTTTTATCTTCCTTCATGCCTGCTCCTCTCTTCTCTTCTTTGCCTCCTTTCACACGCTTTTGATCTGCTATAAACAAAGTGATCAGAAATTTTAGGTTTCTAAATTCATTTAATCATATCTAGAAACATGGTAATACTTTTTTTTTTTATTTTTTGACCTTTTTAAACAAACAAAGCAGAAATCACACTGGAAAACAGACTTAAAGGGGTTTTGCCACCATGTAATGTTGACGTGGGAACCTCCAAAATGGGTATTTAATCACTTTCTAAATATATGTGATTACAAAAAGTGAAGACTCTGAGAGCTACAGCATTTCTCTTAGTTACCTGAAGGCTTCCACTAGACACGACCAAGGAGCTGACAAGCCGCGCTTGCGTGAAACACTTCTTATCTGATGACAGGCAAAATGAATGAGCTTTTAAGGCGACGGGTAGAAAGTGCAGTCTATGAGGCTGTGTCTTGCTGTATTGAGAATCCACTGTTGTACTGTTTATTATTTCACTTAAGTTTTGAGAAGCTCCCTTATTCCTCACTCCTTACTCACCCCCTCCGTCTCAGCCCTGCAGCCTTCATGACTCAGTGCTGATAAGGAAGGTAAGAAACTTGCGTCCTGGCAAATCCCCTTTAATACCCACAATGACAAGCCCTGTTTATCAGACCTTTGTCTGTATTTTAATGTGATAGAAGGGGTCCGAGTTTAATTAATTCTGTGACCTTGCTCTTAACTCAAATTGCTCTTATGTCAAAGCAAATTTTCCCTTTGAAATGAATTGAGACATCATTAACCTGTTCCACGCACCCCAAAACAACCACAATTTGTTTTACATGTTTATTAACAAACATGTACACTGTATAAATGTACTGTATACAATATAACAAAAAAAGAATGTAAAGAACTAAACTGGTTTAATTAAGTGTATTCACCTTGAAAGTCAGATGAAGATGCTGCCAGAGATGGAGGTGGAGGAGATCCCTAAACTTAAATTCTCTGTTTTTTTTCCCCTTCACTTAGGGTGGGTTCACACAATGTTGCTGTAATGGTAGATGGTTTGCAGAGTAGATTTCTTGTTTAAAATTCACAGATGGTTATAGATTAGGAGCTTTTGAGCAGGAGCTTCTGCAATGCACACCAGCTCTCCTTCACTCTTAACTCTTAATATTCGCGCTTACCGGTACTGTATGACTAATTATAATTGGAGCTCGTCACACGGCTGATTTGGACTCTGAAAATGTGATGTGAGGATTTTTTGCACAGAGAAAAATCATTCAGTGTGCACAGAGATGCTGATTTTCCATTAGAAAGAATGAAAGACGGATTGCAGTCAGATCGGACACTGATTCTTGGTCAGATTTAGCACTGAATCCACACCAGAGTCAGTGTCCAAATCAGTCATATGAACATACCCTAAGTGGGTGTTTTAATACAAATTATGATTGTTGTTGTGGAAATACTACTTTAAAGTAATGCAGTTTCCATTTGATCCAAGCTGAACTCCAGGTGTAAAAGAAGCTGGACCCAAAGCAATCATGGTGGGCAAGCTTGTATTTCAATAATGATTGTCCGGAGCCAACCCCTTTAAGGGTTATTCCCACTTCATAGAATGCGGTTTAATAGCTCTGTCGCTTGAGATTATAAAACGTTGTAATATATCTTTTAAAAAATATCTATTTTCTTGTTCCAAAACACTCCATCATTGCCACAGTTCCCGGGCACCACTGCGGTGGCAGTGAGGGAAGTGTCACAATGATGTAAGTGATGGTTGGTAAACCGTGAATACACATTTTTGTGCATGCACGCTTCATCGCTGCCCCAGCCACCGACATGTGACACAGTCTTTCATACAGAGATTTTCTTGCACATGTGCATTATGGCCGGAGCAGTCCGATATTTACAGAACATGGCGATTCATCTAGATTATTAGTGCAATCAAGGAAGCTTGTCACGGCATCTTCACTTAGCAATCAATAAGGACATTGAGCGTTCAATTACACTGCTCAAAAGTTCGACATAGGGTTTGTGATTGCAAAAAAATTCTGGAGAGAACAGTGGCTTATTATCAAATACATTCACTGTAATAATTTGTCTATGCTTGAGTATTTTTTTTTTAATCATGCACTTTTTATAGTTTTCAATAAAAGATTTAACATACAGTATCTTACAAAAGTGAGTTCACCACATTTTTGTAAATAATGTATTATATGTATTCATAGGACAACACTGAAGATATGACACTTTGATACAATGTAAAGTAGTCAGTGTACAGCTTGTAAAGGCATGTCCCCACGGCACGGGCTTGCGGCCAGTTTTTCGGCCGGTTTGCGGTTTTGCAGACTGTCTGAAAAACCGGCCGCAAACGAGCACAATGGGCTCCTATGAAAACCCGTGCAGCAGTCCCCACTGCATGGGTTTTCTGCCCAGCGGTTTTTCTGCCCGCGGGCCGCCCGAAATACATTCAACTTGCACATTCTTCCGTCCGGTTTTCGGACGGACTATGTGCAAATGAATGTGAAGGGGGAGGGCTTGTCTCCGCTCATCACGGAGAAAAGCTGCCCCCCCCCCCCACCCTCCCCGCGGCCGTGTGCACGGTACACAAACCAGACAAATACCGGTCGGATAAACGGACCGGTATTTGTCCATTGCCGTGTAAACGGGCCCTTACAGTGTAAATTAGTTTTGTCATGTGACTCGTTAGTGTTACAAGGTTTCAGGTGTGACTGGGGAGCAGGTGTGTTACATTTGGTGTTATCGCTCTCACATTCTCTCATATTGGTCACTGGAAGATCAAGATTGGCACCTAATGGCATAGAACTGCCTGAGAATCTGTAAAAAACTATTGTTGCTCTACATAAAGATGGCCTAGACTATAAGAAGATTGCCAACACCCTGAAACTGAGCTGCAACATGGTGGCCAAGACCATGCAGCGGTTTAACAAGACAGGTTCCACTCAGATCAGCCTTCCCCATAGACGACTAAAGAGGTGCACTTGCTCAGCATCATATCCAGAGATTGTCTTTTCAAATTAGACGTATGAGTGCTGCCAGCATTGGTGCAGTGGTTAAAGGGATTGAAGGCCAGCCCATCAGTGCTCAGACCATACGATGCACACTGCATCAAATTGGTCAGCATGGCTATCATCTCAGAAAGAAGGCTCTTCTAAAGGTGATGCACAAAAAAGCAGTGACTGCAACCTAAGCTCTAGTGAACTCCATGTCCAAGAGAGTTAAAACAGTGCTGGAAAATAATGGTGGCCGCACAAAATATTGACATTTTGGGCACAATTTGTCCATTTTCACTTAGGGATATACTCACTTTTGTTGCCTGTGGTTTAGGCATTGATGGCTGTGTGTTAAATTATTGTGAGGGCACACTAAATTTACTGTTATACAAGCTGTACACTGACTACTTTACATTATATCAAAGTGTCATATCTTCAGTGTTATCCCATAAAAAGAAATAATATACCTCCCTTATCCATCTCCTACCCCTTCCCTATTACAATTAGAAAACTAACAATACATTTGTCACAGTAACATGCACTCTAATACATACATATACAATACAGGGTGGGCTATTTATATGGATACACCTAAATAAAATGTGAATGGTTGGTTATATCAACTTCCTGTTTGTGTTACATTAGTATATGGAAGGGGGAAAACTTTTCAAGATGGGTGTTGACCATGGCAGCCATTTTGAAGTCAGCCATTTTGGATCCAACTTTATTTTTTACAATGGGAAGAGGGTCATGTAACACATCAAACTTATTGAGAATTTCACAAGAAAAACAATGGTTTACTTTGAGTTATTTACAAGTTTATGACCACTTATAAAATGTGTTCAAAGTGCTGCCCATTGTGTTGGATTGTCAATGCAACCCTCTTCTCCCACTCTTGACACACTGATAGCAACACCGCAGAAGAAATGCTAGCACAGGCTTCCAGTATCTGTTGTTTCAGATGCTGCACATCTCGTATCTTCACAGCATAGACAATTGCCTTCAGATGACCCCAAAGATAAAAGTCTAAGGGGGTCAGATCGGGAGACCTTGGTGGCCATTCAACTGGCCCACGACGACCAATCCACTTTCCAGGAAACTGTTCATGTAGGAATGCTCGGACCTGACACCCATAATGTGGTGGTGCACCATCTTGCTGGAAAGTGCCATCTTCAGTGCATAAAGAGGGCAACACATCATCATGTAGCAATTTCAGATATCCAGTGGCATTGAGGTTTCCATTGATGAAGAATGGCCCCACTATCTTTGTACCCCATATACCACACCATACCATCAATTTTTGTGTCCCAACAGTCTTGGAGGGATCTATCCACTGTGGGTTAGTGTCAGACCAATAGCAGTGGTTTTGTTTGTTAACTTCACCATTCACAAAAAAGTTTGCCTCATCACTGAACATAATGTTCTGTGTAAACTTAGGGTCCTGTTCCAATTTTTGTTTTTCCCATTCGGCAAATTCAGTGCACCGATCTGGGACATCCTCGTTGAGATGCAGCTGGATTTTGTAAGGGTGCCATTTGTGAGTAGCTAATATCCGCCGAAGGGATGTTCGACTGATGTCACTTTCCGGTGACATGCGGAAAGTGCGTAATGAAGCTAGGACAGCTGCTGATGTTTCTTCATTTGTGGCAGTTTTTTTGCGACCACATTTTGGCAAATCCAACACTAAACCTGTTTCACGAGATTTGGCAAGCAGTTTGCTAACTGTAGCATGGGAGATGGATGGTCTCGTAGGGTGTCTTGCATTGAAATCTGCTGCAATGACCCGGGTACTGCATTCACAAGACATCAACACAATTTCTATCCGCTCCCACATGTTAACCTCTGCAACATGTCAATGGCTGTAAACAAAGAGAAACTTGTAAATAACTCATGAAAGAAAGTTAAGTTAAATCCAAGCACACCATTGCTTTTCTGTGAAATTCTCAATAAGTTTGATGTGTTACAAGACCCTCTTTCTATTGGAAAAAATAAAGTTGTATCCAAAATGGCCAACTTCAAAATGGTCACCATGGTCAACACCCATCTTGAAAAGTTTTCCCCCTCCCATACACTAATGTGCCACAAACAGGAAGTTGATATCACCAACCATTCCCATTTTATTTAGGTGTATCCATATAAATGACCCACCCTGTACAATGCCTCAGAGTCCGTCCACACGGCAAGGTTTTTGGTCCGATTTTCAGACGGTTTTCAGATTTGAAAACAGACTATCAACCATCCACATAGACTTTTATAGAAAATCCGTTCAATAGTCTACACTGAACACATTTTCTGCCGGATGATTTTTTTTACACCACCAATGTTCCAGAAAACTTACAACATGTTCAATCTTCCGCCCGTTTTTCGGGTGGAAGATGTGCATTTCAATGATTGAGGGGGGCGGGCTAAATCCACAAACTGCGTACAGAATTTTCCCCCAAGATCATGCAAAAGATGACAAAATACCAACCAGATTCTTAAGACAGAATCCAACCAGTATTTTGTCATCGCCATGTGGATGCACACACACTGTCCTGTATGACATAAATCAGTGAGGGCATATTAACTAAACATTATCAAAATATAATAATCATGTTAAGATAAAGAAAAATGTGGTACAGAGACCAGAAGATATGAATAAATTAAGTATACCCCTTAGAGGAGTCTAAAGATGTAATCCCATGAAAGACGATTTGAGGTTAATCCAGGAGCAGCAAGCCATTTTAGCCATATTTTTTTTCGGATTTTGCTAAAGTCCCTCTTTTAGTGTAAATCCTCTTCTCCATGGCAATCAACCAATTTACTTTTTCAATTAACTCCACCAGAGTAGGAGGCTGTTCCTCCAACTGATGTTGTGCAATGGTTTTCCTGACCACTTGGCAAAAGCGATCCTCCCTTCAAAAGTTATGGGCAAACTCCCCACGTAGTTAAATAGCCATACCAGAGGATCACAATTATATTTTAGGCCTTTTTTTTTTTTTTTATAAGAGCTATTGCTTCTTTCCAATATCAAACCAGCTTAGGGCACTGACAATGCAGGATGTATCTTATATGCTTTGGTATTTAAAGGGCTTATTCAGAAGTTTAATGATTTCATAGAACACTATAAACAACATTTATATTAAAAAGTAAAGATATTCCACTAACTTCATGTGTTTCTTTTCTTATGCCTCCTTATTCATCTATCATACGTACTCTGTACTTGCTGTCATGATGATGGTAATAGCTGGGACTCATGAGTCATCTTGTAAACTGTTCAGAACTGCAGACATCATTGTCATGACAGCAGTACAAAAAACCCCAGCTCTGAAATACTGTCCTCTGCTCCCATTACAAGGTCCTGCCAGCAGGACTCAAAGATAGACAAACAGTTCCCCCTCCCCTGTAATTATTCTAATGCAATAACTTCTTTTCACCTGCAAACTACAGGTTGGTAAGAGTGAATGCAGCCAGATCATTCTCTGCTCAGGTCACACCCACTACAGGGGAGTGTTTCTGAGCTGAGCCTGACTTCAAAGCACAACCACTGAGTGATTACAAAATGTTCACTGAAGCCATGTGATCAATGAACATCAGGTGGTTTGCAGGGAATAGTTGGAAGGGGAAAACAAGGCTATTTGCCTGGATTTGCACAATAGAACATGTAAATAATTTATAATAAGTACAAATTACAAAGTTTAATATAATACAGTTGTGAGTCCTATAAAAAATAAAAATATAGTCCTGGAGAACCCCTTTAATATAGGAGAACAGGAGCATTTGTACCAGTGCCTACCTACCGCAAGTGGAGCCTATCTACCTACCTACCAGAAGAGGCCCTATCTACCTGCCTACTTACCATAAGGGGCCCTATCTTCCTGCCTACTTACTATAAAGGGCCCTATCTACCTGACTACCTACTGCAAGGGGCCCTATCTACCCACCTAATTACTATAAAGGGCCTTATTTACCTGCTTACCTACCACAAAGGGCCCTATCTACCTGCCTACCTACCATAAGAGGCCCTATCTAGCTCCCTACCTACCCAAAGGGGCCCAATCTAGCTCTCTACCTACCAGAAGGGGCCCTATCTACCTGCCTACCTACCTACCATAAGGGGCCTTATCTACCTGCCTACCTACTTGAAGTGGCCCTACCTACATGTCTATCAACTAGAAGGGGTCCTATATACTTACCTATATACTAGAGGGGGTTCTATCTACTTACATACCTACTAGAATGGGACCCCCAAACTGAAGGGAGACTTTACCTTCAAGTGCCAGCAACTCACCTTGGCTTCTGTTATATTTCTTTGTCCTGTGTTTTATGGTATGTCTTGCTGTACCACAAGTGGCAGCAACTCATCCTAGCTTCTGTTATATTTCTTTGTCCTGTGTTTTATGATATGTGTAAACTGCAATGAACCCCCAGCTATATTCCCAATAAGTACCCCCCTATTTCTGTGTTTCGCAAAGGATATACACCATATACCTTTGAAGTCTTTCCTCTATCTATCTTCATGTAACTCCACCCATTTCTGTCACCTGGATTCACTGACTTTAATCAGTGATCTGCACACTATGGGCGACATGCATGAAATTTGGCGTTAACATGCCAAATTTCATGCGCCTAAAAATGGCATAGAATGCGCCTGATTTATGAACCCGCTCTACAGCGGGTCATACATCAAGCGCATTCTAGCGCTCGGGCGACAGTTCGGGATCAGATATACCACGTTGAAAGTGGTATACCTGTTCCAGCTGTAATGCGCCCAGAAATGCTGTAGCGAAGCTACAAATATGTAGCTTCGCTGTAAAGACGGCAGATATCTGGCGCAGCCCCGTTCAAACATGTCGCCCTATATATTGGAGGTATCAGGTCTGCCTAGACCTGGTCTGCTATGCCAGTATTTTAATTGCCAGTTTTTTAAGTGACAGCTTTTTGAAGTGATGAAATATGATGGAAATGTGACAGAAGTGGGTAGAAGGCGGCCAGGAATTTTCCACTTTCTTGTGAGTAACCGGTCTTTAAAAAAAGACCTTTTTTCACCATGCTCACTAGGGCTGTGGAGTCGGAGCCTATTTTGCAGGAGTCGGAGTCGTCATAAAATGGACCGACTCCCAATATATAAATAATTAGTTGGTCCAGTTAGTTCGATGCAGTGCAAAGAGCAAGAGGAATTGGGTCCGGCCAGTGCTCCTGCTCCCATATCTTCAGCCTTATCACATGAGGAGTGTAATTGATGACATGGAGAAGGCAAAGCGCTGCCCCCAGAGGAAAAGATACCGCTCCATGGCAAACAGATTTCAGCAAAATTTTTCACCTGCTTTCAAAGAAGTAGAAGAGTCCAACTATTTATCTAAACTGACTGTGGCTGAGGCAATTCCTTTATACCCTGACATTGTTAGAGATGTTGCCCCTGTGGTCACAGCTTTGCCCCCAACCCAAGTTATTGTAGATAATAAATAATGAGATCAGATGTGAGGTCATGTATGCAGGATCTGATGGAGGCAATATTATTTCTCAGAACACATTCAGAGACTCCACAAATGTTCCTGCAGTGTTTTGCATATTAACAATTTTTTTGTGTTCTAAAGTCATAGCCAATAAATATATTTTACACTGACAAGTAAAATGGTAACAATGTTTTGAACTTGTGACTTTCAGGCTCCATATCTCACCATCCACTACAGCTTTGTAAATGAGGCTACTGTAATTTTATATACAGTCATCTTACCAGAGGCGTAACTTCATGCTCCTGGGTCCCAGTGCAAAAAGTGAAATGGGCCCCCTACCATGTGACCATTACAATGCTGGTGTCTCCTTATGTGGCAGGAGGGCTTTTGGCCCCCCTCAGGCTGCAGGGCCCGGTAGCGGCTGCTACCTCTGCACCCCTTGTAGCTACGCCCCTGCATCTTACCTATCTTATACATAAAATTTGACTTGCAAGTATTTAGCATCTGCTTAGTTCTGCAGATTATTTCCTGCATTGTCAATGTTTTGCTCCTAAAACTCAAAATGTTAATTTTTTGTTAGTATTTGGGAAATACACCTTTGGTTTTCAATACTGCCCGAATCCTTCTGGGCTCTGAATCAGATTCAAGCATATCTTGACCAAACTCTGATCCCAGGTCTCTTCTACACATTCCCAATGTTGGTGCAGACTGGACTTGGATACAAATACAGCTTTTTCTTCAACTCTACCCACAAGTGTTCAAAAGATCAAAACATTGGTTACCCTTTTGCTCATCAGTGTCTGTTCTACCTAGATAGCTTGATTATTGTATCATAAGGTGATAAACAGCCTGATGTTACCATTTTACTACAGAAAAGTTATCACTTAAACATGCGCCATGTGTGAGGGAGTCAGGAGTCGGAGTCGGGAGTCGGAGGTTTGGGAAATTGAGGAGTCGGAGTCGGGGCTTTGGCTTGCCGACTCCACAGCCCTGATGCTCACTGTTGCAATCTACCTTGCAGCCATTTGCCTTCTAGCCTACTGACCAGTCTTTCCCCCTGAGAACTCGGTCCACATCAGCTCCTCTCTCCTTCACTCTCCCATGTACATTTACCATGCACTACTCACTTACTATTACTCCCCCAAACCACCCGCTTTCATGGTGTCACACAAACACCGCTCATATTCATCAATGAACTATCTGCTGTCACTCTTCATACTCCTGCTTCTCGCTGCCAGGGACATCTCTCCAAACCCTGGCCCACCCTCCTTTACTGCTAAACCCACCTCCTCTACTGCCTCCCACAGAAACCTTGCTAACCTGCTTGCTATTTGTTGTATGTCTTTTCCTTCCCCTTTTAAGTGTTTGTTGTGGAACTCCCGATCTGTCTGTAACAAACTCAATGCTGTTCATGACCTATTTCCTTCTAACTCCCTCAACCTTCTAGCTCTCACTGAAACATGGCTACAGCAATCCAACACTGCTTCCCCTGCTGCTCTCACCTATGGTGGCCTACACTTCACCCACAGCCCCAGACTTGAAAACAGGCAAGGTGGAGGAGTTGGCATATTTCTCTCTCCACACTGCACTTACTAGGTTATTCCTCCTGCACCCTTTCAGCCACTTTCTTTAAGAGTCGTGGTTGTGTACAGCCAGTTTCTGGGTCACTTCGCTACATGACTCTCTCATTTCCTCTTAATTTAAAAATCCCCAACACTATCATGGGCGTTTCAACTTTCCCCAAATGCGATCCCGTGTCTCCTTCGCCTCTCAGTTTCTCCACTTTCATTTCCCCTAACCCTCTAAAAATTTTACAGTTTTCCCCCACCAAAGGGGGAAAAATTTCTTTTGCCCTGGTCTTTTTGTCGTTTTTCCTTTTTTTTTCAAACTTTTTTTTTAATTTTTCCTTATGCGCTTTTTAATCACAACCTTTTTCCCCTTTCCCCCTATCATAATTCTAAAGCCTTCTCGGGACACACCTGCCTGTCCCCTTTTCCCGGGAAAACCTCCATTCCCTCAAAAATTCGGGAATTCACAGCCCCCTCAGCCCTCCCGTTCCAATCTTTTCCCTTTCTACTGTCCTGCCCTGGCGGGCAGACAATACAAAAAACTCTTTCTAAAAAACCCTGGTTTTTTTGGGCACCAACTCACAACGCCCCACCAGAGTCGGGACGCCGGCAGCCTTAGAAAAAGCCTCGGGGCTCGTTTTTCTGCAGCGATGCCCCTGGTTGGGGCCGGGAAATATTGGAAAAAGGGTCAAAGCTATCTAAGACTTTCCCCATTTTAAAAATTTCATGATAAGGATTTTTCCACTCTGTCCTTTAGGGTAAACAAGAATATTTCACCCCCCTCTTTTCCTCAACATTACAAAAAAAAACCCAAAAACGACTGTTTCAACTTTCTACCCCCTCCTCGGGGCCGGGAAAATAGGCCCCAGTCCTGACCTCTGTCCCAAAGGGCCCCGGGCACTTAAAAGTTTAAAATCGACAGGTATCCGGCAAAAAATTGCATTTTAAATTCCCCAAGTCATACCCTTCTGTCCCTCAGCGCAAATTTCCCCTTTGTCTTCTCTCAGCCCCCTTGGGGCCCGACGACAGAGAAAGAAGTGTCCCGGCTTGTTCCTGTCTGCCCCCACCCCACCAACCCCGTCAAGTGGCCCCCTTCCCTCCCACCCTTTTTCCCGTTTTTTTTCTCCCTCTGTTCTCCTCACCCAAATGCAATTATAACCTCTCTCTGTCCATGGGATCTTTCCTCTTTCCTTTTTTAAACACCGCCAAATTTTAAACCCCCTTTTTTAAAAAAACCCCTTTGGGGCTCATCCTGGGGGCTGCTAATTACCAACCAATCTCTAAACTCATGGAAAAAGCTTGGTTTTACTCTTCCCTTTTTCCACTATCTCTTAATAACTCGTTTCCTTTTCAATCAGGTTTTTCCCCACTTTACCCCCCAACAAAACTGCTCTAACTAAAGTCTCAAAAAAAAATTTCCCCCTGTTTATCACCTTTTTCTCCCCTGCATGCTCAGGGGCCATTTTGGGATTTGGACACCGCTCTCTCTTTGGGTTTTCATTTCCCAAACCCCCTTTACCGCTCCCTTTGTGTCTCTTTTTCAGGTTCTTCTTCCTCTCACTGTTGGGGTTCTCGCTCTAGGTCCTCTCCTCCTTTCAATTTACACAGCCCCCATTGGACAAACCGTCAGCAGATTTGGCTCTCAGCACCATCTCTATGCTGATGACACCCAATTATACACGTGATATCACCCCTGCTCTCCAACAAAACACCAGTGACTCTCTGTCCACTGTCTCGGACATCAAGTCCTCTATCTTAAAATAAACCTCACTAAAACTGAACTTCTAGTCATCCCACTGTCTACTAACCAAC
The DNA here is from genome assembly GCA_025379985.1 of Phyllomedusa bahiana. NCBI lineage: Eukaryota > Metazoa > Chordata > Amphibia > Anura > Hylidae > Phyllomedusa > Phyllomedusa bahiana. Next base: position 91,938 of record JAODAL010001284.1, on the reverse strand, counting down.
CCCATCCTGCTATTTCTGTTTCAGTTTGTGGTACCACCATAAATCCTACACAGCAGCCCCACTGTCTTGGCGTTATACTAGATTCTGATCTGTCCTTCACTCCCTATATCCAATTGCCCACTCCTGTCACCAGCACCTCAAGAACATCTCTAGAATTCATCCCTTTTCTCACTGTGAAAAAAACTCAATCTCTCATTACGGCTCTTATTCTTTCTCGCCTTGACTACTGTAACTCCCTGCTTATCGGTCTCCCTTTCTGAAAACTCTCCACTCTTCAATCTGTCCTGAATATATCAGCCAGGCTCATCTTTCTTTCCAGCTTCTATGATGATGACTCTACCCTGTTTAATTCATTGCACTGGTTGCCCATTCAGTATAGAATACAACATAAACTTATCACTCTCACCCGTAAAGCTCTCCATAGTGCTGCACCCCCTACATCTCCTCTCCCATCTCTGTCTACCACCCTACCCGGTCTCTCCGCTCTGCTGATGATGATCTGATATTACACACCTGTCATCCAAAACTCCCATGCCCCTCTCCAAGATTTCTCATGTGCTGCACCAGTTCTATGGAACAAGCTACCCCGTAAAATCAGGCACACTAATAACACCAACAGTTTTAAGTGTGCCCTTAGAATACATTACCCTAATTTCTAACCCCCTCACTTTGTCACTCCCTACAAATGGGCACTCAAAGACACTTACCTGTATACAAATGTACAGTCTGGGTGGCAGGCTCATCCACTTTTTATGTTAACTCCCCTTTATTTAAGTAACATGGCTGGACCAATATGTAAACTGAGCACTTCTTACCCTTGGTCTCACCCTTACATTCTTATAGATTGTAAGCTCTTGCGAGCAGGGCCCTCAAACCGTGTGTCTGATCTGTAAGCAGCTGTTTACTGTGTAATGTCTGGTTTGTCTGTAACTATACCACCTAAATTGTAAAGTACTGCAGAATATGGCGCTATATAAATAAAGATTTAATATTATTATTATTTACATACTTAATAGGAAAAGTCTGCCAATTATCAGACTAATTATTAAGGTTTGACCTCTTTAAAAGAAGTATCTTCCTATCCACCTGTCTAATCTGGCAGGGGGAGGGGGGTATAGGCTGTCTACTATATGTAGTGTGTTCCTTCATACTGGTGGCAGGGACGAGTTGTGACTAGTAGAAGATGTCATGATGGTCTGGACTGGATGAAGAAAAAAAAGGGAAAGAGAACAACTCTCATCAGATAAAACATCACCTGTGAGTCACTAAATGTAACTGCCTTGTAATCGCTAATACGGCTGCACAGCCTGTGTACACTGATATCTACCACTATATGGTCACTGTATGGTGGTAATAGTGGTCTTAGTGTAATGGTTTACATTCAGTAACAGTACGATGGTATTATTCAAACCGATTATGGTGGTGATATGTGATCATGATGTGGCAGTGTTATTTGATTCTTATAGATTGTTATTATTTGTCTTGACGGTGTCTGGGAGTAGTGGGGCCCCAAGCTGAAGCTTTGCACCTGAGCCCATGAGTCTTTAGCTACGCCCCTGCTATCCACCATTGCACATATGGGTATCACCCCCTTCCCACAGGATGCAAAAGATAAATCTGCCATGTGTCTACCAGGGGTTGTAGAAGGGAGTATCTGAAGTTAGTCCCAAAAGTTGTCTCGAATTTGGTCTAAGTCCGCCAGGCGGACATAATGAGTGGGTTTGACTTCTGATGTATTTCGATATCTGGTTATGGGAGATGTAAGAGGCTGACTAAAGAAGAGAAGTTTTGGAAAGAAGACCATTTTAAGGATGTTGGCTCTATTGACCGGGGAAAGGGTAAGATTTTTCGATGTGTGGAGATGTGAGTCCAGGGATCTCAGGAAGGGCCTTATGTTTTGTGTGTAAAGTGAGCTGGCTGTACTAGGAATTTGTACCCCCAGGTAGGTTAAGAATTCAGTTTTCTACTGAAAGGAGTACAGTGCTGACCACGCAGGGCTGGCTCTGCCCTTCAGAGGTAAAGCCTCCGATTTGTGTTCATTCACCCTGAAACCGGAAAGCCTTCCATATGTTTGGATATCAGCAAGGATGTGAGAAAGGCAGTTGGCTGGGTCGATTATATGTAAAAGTACACTCACCGGCCACTTTATTAGGTACACCATGCTAGTAACGGGTTGGACCCCCTGGATTGAGATCTGGTGACTGTGGAGGCCATTTGAGTACAGTGAACTCATTGTCATGTTCAAGAAACCAGTCTGAGATGATTCCAGCTTTATGACATGGCGCATTATCCTGCTGAAAGTAGCCATCAGATGTTGGGTACATTGTGGTCATAAAGGGATGGACATGGTCAGCAACAATACTCAGGTAGGCTGTGGTGTTGCTACGATGCTCAATTGGTACCAAGGGGCCCAAAGAGTGCCAAGAAAATATTCCCCACACCATGACACCACCACCACCAGCCTGAACCGTTGATACAAGGCAGGATGGATCCATGCTTTCATGTTGTTGACGCCAAATTCTGACCCTACCATCCGAATGTCGCAGCAGAAATCGAGACTCATCAGACAAGGCAACGTTTTTCCAATCTTCTACTGTCCAATTTCGATGAGCTTGGGCAAATTGGAGCCTCAGTTTCCTGTTCTTAGCTGAAAGGAGTGGCACCCGGTGTGGTCTTCTGCTGCTGTAGCCCATCTGCCTCAAAGTTCGCCGTACTGTGCGTTCAGAGATGCTCTTCTGCCTACCTTGGTTGTAACGGGTGGCTATTTGAGTCACTGTTGCCTTTCTATCAGCTCGAACCAGTCTGCCCATTCTCCTTTGACCTCTGGCATCAACAAGGCATTTCCGCCCACAGGACTGCCGCTCACTGGATGTTTTTTCTTTTTCGGACCATTCTCTGTAAACCCTAGAGATGGTTGTGCGTGAAAATCCCAGGAGATCAGCAGTTTCTGAAATACTCAGACCAGCCCTTCTGACACCAACAACCATGCCACGTTCAAAGGCACTCAAATCACCTTTCTTCCCCATACTGATGCTCGGTTTGAACTGCAGGAGATGTCTTGACCATGTCTACATGCCTAAATGCACTGAGTTGCCGCCATGTGATTGGCTGATTAGAAATTAAGTGTTAACGAGCAGTTGGACAGGTGTACCTAATAAAGTGGCCGGTGAGTGTAGGTCATCGGCAAATGTGGAGAGCTTAATTTCCTTAGAGCGTACCCAAATGGCTGTATGTGGTGTCACAGTCTCAAGGTGATGTATAAGTGGGTCTTATGATAAAATGAAAAGCAGTGGGGATAGAGGACAGTCTTGGCGGGTTCCCCTATGTTCCCTTGATCTATTTATACTCATGATTGTATCTAGAACCATGGGGCTCCCTCTATGTCTAGTGGAAAGAAGCTTTCTACATAAACATAGAAAGGGAGTCTTTACTGTAAGAGCAGTGGATTTTTTTCCCTATGATGTGGACAACAGACTTCTAACTCCTGGGTTGTTTTTTTGCATTACTATGGATCAACACTATAGAAAAATAAGATGAAGTGGATGGACGTCTGTCTTTTTTAATCCGTACAAACCATGTAGTTGTTATAAAAAATGCTGCCGATGCAGTCCTCAGTCTCGTCGTGTCCCGATGCTGTGTGAGAAGGTGACCATGGCATCGCATGGCAGGGTGATGTAGTTGCAGGGAGAAAGTGGAACGGCTAGACAGTTCAATTTTGAAACGCCCCTTTTTTTACACCGAAGCGAGAAGCAACCAGGACAAACCCTGAGGAAAGACAACCTCTTTCAACAGTGCTTTACAAGAAACTTAACATGCTGATTTTTCTCAATATTAATTGGGAGGCCCTAAATTCTTCAGAACGTATGTGGCATAAAGTAAGATATTATGGGCAACATGTATAAATGGGGCTGTGGCAGATATCTGGCGTGTTTACAGCCCGATATCAGAAGCAGCCCTTTTTATACATGTTTAAAGCTCCCGCACGATACTCTGGAGCACATTAAATAGTGCCTGCAGGAGGCAGGGCGCACTAGAACCGTAGCGAAGCTTCATATCTGTAGCTTCGCTACGGCATTTCTGGGTGCATTACAGCTGGAACAGTTATACAATTTCAAAGTAGTATACTTGATCCCGAACTGTCACCCGAGCACTACAATGCGCCTGATTTATGACCCGCTGCATTCTATGCCTGAACAACACGTATGAAATTTGGAGCCAAATTTCATGCATGTCGCCCTATAATTTACAAATCTAAGCTATAACCTGTATGTTGAATTGTTTCTAGTAACCTCAAAATTAATGAACTGATAGTTGGCAATACTATTTTAATTTAAATGACAATCTAAAAAAAGGTTTAAACGTTGAGTGACACAACTACCCTGCCCATATGATGAGTGATATTTATCATCCACAGCTTTAATTGCTCACGTGAAGAGTCTAAATATTTCTCTACAAAACAAAGCACCGGATTAATATTAACTGATATTGATTCATATGTCAGCTGTGTTCCTGTCACCATACCTGCCTGGGCATTTATAACAGAAGCCACGTGGTGAAAGCCTTATACATGAAGCTCATGTTGATTATTGCTTTCCCATCTCATTTCTAAGACTTGTTCCACTTACAGACTGGGAAAGGCAAACTATAGTGGCATTATAATATAGGCACAATGGGCCTCATTTATTAAGACTGTCTAAGCGTATGACTGTCCCTGTTGTCCATAGCAACCAATCAGAGCTCAGTTTCCATTTTTCCAGAGCAGTAAAAGAAATGACAGAGCGCTCTGACTGGTTGCCATGGGCAACAAAGACAGTCTCATGCTTAGTTTTAATAAATAGTCCATTGGGCCTCATTTATAAAAACTGTCTTTGTTGCCCATAGCAACCAATCAGAACTCCGTTTTCATTTTTCCAGAGCAGGATGGAGGTTTTTTTTTCTTTTTTAGAATCATGGTTTTAATACTTTCGTAATTTCCTTAGAAAGAGCTATAAGGGGATGTTCATACGGCGTTTTTCAATCCAAAAAACGGATTGAAAAACGCAGTGTAACATATATCCAAACACGTACCCAAAGTGTGCAGTGTGTTTGGATAATATAGTTTTAAATAAGGTGTCTGCGGCGTAAAACGGTCTATTCTTTGATCGGATCCATTTTACGCATCCGAAAGACGCATGTTAAATACGTATCATTTGAATGATGATGTGTGTTTTACATTGCTTGCAAAGCAAATCACACTGAACATTGTAGAATACATTTTGAGGTAGGTAAAACGTACCCAAAAACGTATTCAAGAACGCTGTGTGAATGTATCCTAACTTTTTGCATTTTCTATCAACATAGCCATATGAGAGTTTCATTTTTGTGGGACAATATGTACTTTTAATAGTGTCATTGACCTTATCATATAATGTACAGTAAACCTCCCCAAAAAAGTCCTATGTGGGGAGTAACATGAAAAAAAAAATCAATTGCGCCATTTTTGCAGGGGTTTTGCTATGTTCGGTATACAGTAAATGAAATGTTATTTGTATTCTGCAGGTTGGAAAGATTCTGGTGACACCAAATTTTTGTATTTTTGTTTGTTATGTTTTAGTACTTAGAAAAAGAAAAAATTCTGTAAATTTGCACTGCAGCGACATATTCTGTTACCAATATATTTTTTTGTTTTTCAACCTATGGTCCTGAGTGAAGGTTCATTTTTGAAGTGTAGTTCTTATTTGTATCATTTTGGGATACATGCAAGTTTTTGATCACTTTGATCACTTTGTATTTACATTTTTTGGAAGCTGAAAAAGTACCCAAAAAAATACATGAATGGGTTAGGCTAGATTCACACAGCAATTTGAAAATGCTGCCCAAAATCCGACAGCATTTTCAAATTGCGGGACTGCAGCGAAATGCCATTTTTTGCGCAAAAAAACGGTGGCTTGATTTCAGATTTCTGGCGGCCCACTACATCAGAGCTGCGGGAATCCGATGGCGGGCCCACAGAATATAGAACATGTTCTATATTCCGCTGGTCGGTTTTCGTTTTAGGAAAACCTCAGTAAAAAAATTTCTATTGAAGTCTACACAGCGCATGTTATGGTCGGTTTTTCAGCGGATTCAAAATTCGGAATCCACTGAAAAACCGACCAAAATCCTGTGCGGTGTAGACATAGCCTTAAAGGGGTTGTCTCGTTCCAGCATTTGGAAGCCTATTATTCTGGTTGCTAAGAAGAGCTTGTGAAATGGAGGGGTGTGTTTCTCCTCCCAGCAGGGAGTATTTTCACTCTGCAGACATGCCCAACAGTGTGCACATGATGATTAATTCTGTGTGAGCCAGGGGAAAAAGAGGTTCTGTCATTGAAATCATTGGTGAAAAGCTAAGTGTAACTCGATCGTGTATATCTAAATTTCTGGCTCCCTTTACATACTTTGTAACTAGAATGGGCATTGGACATTCAGGACTCTGGGAAAGATGGGTGATTTTTTTTCTCTGTCTCTCTCACACACAGTGATATATCATGCAGATTATTACACCTCTGACCTCTACAGATTGCAGAACAAAACTATACGCTTTATCTGTTTGTGGTTTACATGGGACTGCACATCTGTCTCACAAGTGGTTTACATGGGACTGTGCATGTCTCACAAAAGATGTTTTTATATGGGACTGCACAGTACAGCTGTGTTCTCTCTCTCGGTGATTTACGTGGGACTGTCCATCTGAGACAAAAGTGATTAACGTGGGACTGCACAGTACACTTGTGTTCTGTCTGTGATTTACGCGGGACTTCACATCTGTGTTGCAAAAATGTTTTACGTGGGACTGCACAGTACAGTTGTGTTCTCTGTGATTTAAGTGGAACTGTGCACCTGTCACAAAAGTGATTTATGTGGAACTGCATATCTGTGTCGCAAAAGTGTTATATGTGGGACTGCACAGTACAGCTGTGTTCTGTGATTTATGTGGGACTGTGCATCTAAGTCACAAAATTTTTTATGTGGGACTGAACAGTACAGTTGTATTCTCTCTGTTATTTGCGTGGGACTGCGCGTCTTGTATGGGACTGCTGTGTACCGCTGTGTTCTCTGTTTTTCATTTACGTGGGACTGCGGATCTGTGTCGCAAAAGTGTTTTACGTGGGACTGTACAGTACAGCTGTGTTCTTACTCTGTATGTAATTTGCATGGGACTGTACATTTTACATGGGACTGCTGTGTACAGTTGTGTTCTGTTTCTGATTTATGTGGGACTGCACAAGACGCTCTCTCTATATGCTGTCCGCGCTCCAGTCTGTGAACTCTTCACAGCATCAACATACTCTGCGCGTTCCCGTCTGCGGCCTGGGCGGGACATGCCGCTCAGCCAGTAATACATTAGGTGAGCGTAAACTAACCTCGAACAAGGTTGCTAAGCACACATAAAGCAGCCCATTCTCATAAATCATAGCACTTTGCTAATGGTAACCAAGGACGGACATGCTTCCATTTTTGGACCCCTCATTTTAAACTATGATCTTTGAAGTAAGACAGCCCCTTTAAGGAATGAAAAAACTGATTGGTTGCTATGAGCAAGAAAGACAGTCTTGCTATTAGACAATTAGATACATAAGCAAATTAGACATTTTGATACATGAGGTTAATTCTGTTTCTTTTTAGCTATCTGTATATCGGTTAGTTCAGGAATATCAGAAGAGATACTAGCACAAGAGTTAATAATTAAAAAATCAGAGCGATTGGATGTGAGCCCAAGAGCTGTGCCCAGTGCCAAGGTCAAGAATATACAAAAGAAAGGAAATAATATAAGTAAATATACACAATGCACAAATGTGTCCTGTGTAGGAAAAAGGACACTAGTAACTGATGGGAATATTCCCTGTCACCGTTTGTAGGATTAGACTTGCCCACCAGAATGGAAGAGGGTTTTCTGGTGTGTCCAGGGTCTGACACTATACTGGGTACAAAATAGTAAATGAACAGCTCAACAGCAAATAATTCCCATGGAAAACAGATATTGGACTTGTTAGGTGCACATGAATAGTGTGGTACAAAGAGAAAACATCCTTCTGTGTAATGTAAATTTTATTTGAACATCAAGTTAAAAATTGGATTTTTGTACTTACCGTAAAATCCTTTTCTCATCCGATTCATTGGGGGACACAGTACCCTGGGTATAGGCCCTTGCCCTAGGAGGCAGACACTAGGCGGACCAAACGCATTGGGTCTGCCCCGGTGGCATATATCCCTCCTGCTGACGCCAGGCTGATCAGTTGGTACAAAAGCCGTGACCGAGAGGAGGAACAAAAGAGCACACCGAAACCATGGAGAAAAAAAATGATGGGGGGACCTGTGTCCCCCAATGAATCGGACGAGAAAAGGATTTTACGTTCAGTACAAAAATCCAATTTTCTCGCCAATGTCACTGGGGTACACAGCACGTTGGGATGTCCAACAGCAGTCCCAGAGCTTCCAAAATTGCAGACCGAATCCAGCTGGCAATTGTGGCCTTAGAGGCCACCAGGCCCCTGCGTGGACCCTCAGGAATGACAAAGAGGGCTTCAGAGCGCCTAAAGGTACATCCGAACGGCCCTGACCACGTCTAAACAATGAAATGCTCTCTCTCGAGGATAAGAGGGCGAGGGACAAAAAGAGGGCAGAACTATGTCCTCATTGATATGAAATGATGAAATCACCTTAGGGAGAAATTAAGGAACAGGACGCAAAACAACTTTGTCCTTATGCAGAACCGAGAAAGGGGGCTTGCATGATAGAGCCGCCAGTTCAGACACTCGGCGGACGGCGGTAATGGCCACCAGGAAGGCTACCTTTCATGAAAACAAACGTAGGGAAACTTCCCGTAGTGGCTCAAAGGGTGAAGACTGCATGGCCTTCAAAATGAGATTTAAATCTCAAGGCCTACAAACCAGAGGGACGGAATGCGCAACCCCCCGCAAAAAGGTTTTGACCTGCGAGCAGGAGGCCAGCTTGCGCTGAAATAAAATCAAGTGAGCAGAAATCTAACCTCTCAAGGAGGATAGGCCAAGCCCGAGCTCCAGGTCTGACTGCAGAAAGGACAGCACCCTTGGACTAGAGCATACCAAGGGCTGAAATTTCTGAGCCTCAGCCCAGGCAAAAAAAGCCTTCAAGGTACAGTAATAGATCCGGGCGGACTGAGGCTTACGCGCCCCAATCATGGTCTGGATAACAGAATCCGACAAACCCCGAGATTAATATTGCAGTTTCAACAGCCACACCATCAAACGCAGCTGCGGTAAAGTGGGGTGGAACAGTGGACCCTGCGAGAGAAGGTCTGGATATAATGGAAGGGGCCAAGGAGAGTCAGCCAGCAGGGTGACGAGATCCGCATACCAGGACTTGGGGGGCCAGTCCGGGGCGACAAGAATAGCGGGTACCCTCTCAGACGTGAGGCGCTTAAGCACTCGAAGAAAAAGAGGCTATGGTGGAAAAAGGTAGATCAGAGCGAACTAACTCCAAAGTAGGACCAGCGCGTCTACTGCAAGGGTCAGAGGATCCCTGGTCCTGGACACGTAACTCGGGAGTTGGTGATTGAGGCAAGACGCAAACAGATCGACGTCTAGCGTCCCCCACTTCCGGCAAAGGAGGCAAAGCGCCCACTCCCCAGGAGCGACCATCGTTCGACTGAGATGATTGGCCAACCAGTTTTCTACCCCTGAGATGAAAACCGCTGACAATGCCGACACCGACCGCTTTGCCCAGCAAAGAATCCTCGCAGCTTCCCGAAAAGCTGTCCGGCTTCTGGTGCCACCCTGATTATTCAGATAGGCCACCGCTGTGGTATTGTCAGACTGAATCCGAATTGGGTGACCCCAAATGAGAGAGGCCAATGCGAGGGTGCCAGGAAATGGCCTGGAGCTCCAGAACATTGATCTGAAGACCTGAGTCATCCGGGAGCCGAAGACTGTGCCCCACCCCGATGCAGTGGCATCCGTAGTGATGACCAGCCATTGCGGGAACAGAAATGAACTCCCCTGATGCCTGATGCAACACAGGAGAGGCTAGCCACCAGCCCAGGCCGGCTTGCACCTGGGGAGGGAGACGAACCGTTGTGTCCAGGGTCATTGGAGACCCATCCCACCGAGACAGGATCGCCCGCTGCAGAGGGCGAGAAAGAAACCGTGCAAAGGCCACAGACTTGAAGGCAGCAACCATCCTGCGGAGAACCCACATGCAAGTGCAAAGGGTATGTATATGGGGTGTGATTCAGAAGTAAAGGTAAAGAAATGTCTGACTGTAACTGCTGGATCTTCCCCGGTGGAAGAAACACTCTAGCCACCTGAGTGTCGAGAATCATCCCCAGAAACTCCATCCTCTGCGATGGGATCAGATAGAACTTGTCAAAATTGACTATCCACCTGAAGCGCACCAAGGTGTCTATGGTGATCCTGGTGCTGTCCAAAAAGCACAACGAGGAGCATTCACTAAAAGGTCGTCCAGATACAGGATAATGGTCATGCCCCTGATGCGAAGGATCGCCATCAGGGGCGCCAGGACCTTTGTGAATACCCTTAGGGCAGTTGCGAGGCCGAACGGCAGAGCTCTGAACTGAAAGTGCCACGAACCTACTGTGAAACGAAGGAACTGCTGGTGGACCTGGGAAACAGGGACATGCAGATAAGCGTCTTTGATGTCTATGGTGGACATAAATTCGCTCTGCTCCAGAGAGGCTATCACCGACCGGAGCGACTCCATGTGGAAACCGGGAACTTGTACAAACCGGTTGAGCTCCTTTAGATCCAACAATGGTCTCACTGAGCCGTCCTTCTTCGGAACGATAAAAAGGTTTGAGTAAAAACCCAGAAAATGCTCAGACTCGTGGACCGTCACAATCACCCCCTGAAGGAGGAGGGTGCAGATTGCCGGAAAAATAGTGATGCCCGAGCCGGAGAAGCGGGCAGGGAAGAAAGAAGAAACTGTGTCGGGGGAACTGAATCATGTAACATGTGACGAACCCACGCGTTGTCGACCTGAACCTGCCAGATTTTCTGAAACTGAAGGAGACGGCCCTCCACCCGAGACAAATTTTCGAGTTGGCGGGAGGACCCTTGGGTGTTCTGCGAGACCGCCAGGACGGAGCTGGTCTGGCTGAGGGGCGCTTCGCCCCCGAGGGGTGGGGAACTTTCCCCGTGGCTGGACTGTACGAAAAGCTCTGAAAGGGCTGAAAATGGGCACGTTTCTTAAACGAATGACGCCACGCCGGCTGGCTCTGAGGGAGGAGTGTACGACAACCCCGTGTCCTCTGAAATTAACTCGTCCAAACGCTTCCCAAAAAGCTTACCGCCAGAAAAAGTAAGCGCAACCAACAACTTCTTGGAGGCTGCAACCGCAGACCAAGATTTTAACCACAGGGAACGGCGAACGGCCACCATATTGGCCGACACATTAGCCACTACACGAGCTGACTCAAGCGAAGTGTCACACAGAAACTTCGAAGCGCCTAAAAGCTGGGAAGCGAGACCTAACAATTCCTCTGTGGAAGCTTCAGCTGACAGCCCCTGCTGCAGCTGCTTTGACCAGACCATGCAGGCTTTGCTGACCCACAAAGAAGCAAATGCAGATCGCAGGCGCCGCAAAGGCGGATTTACAAAAACCATCAAGATGCTCGTCTGCGGCGTCACTAAGGCCTGCCACGTCCGAGACAGGGATGGCGGTAGATTTTGAGATCCGGGTGACTGGGGCGTTCACCGATGGGACCCCCGACCACTTTTCCACCGATTCCTCCGGGAAAGGACAAAGCGCATTAAGCCATCTGGTAGGAAACAAACGCCTGTCACGATGTTTCCACTCCCTGGCAACCAGTTCCTCAAACTCCGGGTGTGTAGGGAACACCAAGTGCTGCCACCTGCTGTGCTTAAAGGAGACCTCCTCCTGGGAGGCTGAGACATCCTCATCCTTAACATGGAGGGAGTCTCTAACAGCCCGGATGAGGGCTTGGACCGCTGCTGCCGTCCCATCCTCTCTGTCTGGCTCAAAGTCAGAATCAGAGGAGTCACCACTTGAAGAAGCCTGGAGCCTCTATCTCCGACCACTGACCGTCAGGAGAGAGCTCAGGTGATAAGGAGGAAGAGACCGCTCTAACCCTCTTACGCAAACTCTCCGTACGGGCTGCAAGGGAACTTCTTGTGACAACGGGCGCAGGCGAAGTAAGTCGCCACTGCTTTGGATGCGGGCGGTTTTAACCCCTCATACTTGGAAAGGGACATGGCTGCAAAGCACGCAAGGCAGGACTAGATGGCCCAAGGAAGGCCAACTTACCACCCCAAGGTGCTGTGTCCTACAAGGAAGCCAGGAGATGCAGCAAGCAGCCAGGATGCCGGAAAATGGCGATTAGGCTCCGCCCCCAACAAAGGCCCTGGAGGTCCTTCACTCATTCTTGGAGGTCCCGGATCTGTTTGGAGCCAGCCCCAGGGCGGTAAAAGCCCAAGAAAGGGCGCGGCCTAGTTGTGGTCTTGGTCTCCGGAAGGCGGGGGCTAATTTTGAACTCGCGGCCGTGGTTCAGCCAGTTGAAATGGCCCTGGAACGCCGCAAAAGCAGGTAAGAAACACCCGCAGCCCCTGGGAGGACTAATCCTGCCCCCCCAGCAGCCAGAGTCAAGCCCAAAGTTGTGGTACCGCGTCGAAAACGGCGCGGTACCGCACAGCTGTCCGAACGCCGGCGCAGCATGCCAAACTGATGGGGGTGGGGGCGGGTTGAGAGGAGCGGTGGGGTGGGCACCTTAGAAGCCTCCCATGCGACCCCAACAAGGCCGTGCTCGGCTGTGTACTGCTCGGACACCGGGTGGACGCCGAGCCACTCGGGTCTCGAGCCCGAGCCAGCGGTGAGGCGACAAACCAGGCCGGGCCTCGCGCCCAACCTGGGGCTGGCCGCAGCCGACGCCAGCGTCAGGGAGCCGGAAGACAACCGACAACGTTTGGGACCACGGAAAAACTTTGGGACAATGTGCGGGCTGCTGCGCACCGGGGCAAAGCACACCGGGTGAACCTCCTGCTGCCTAGCGCCCCACCTTGATCAGGGAACCAACACCACTGGGGGGCCACAGGAAAACGGAATTCCCGTGACCCACCCATTCCATAAGAAGAAACGGAAAATCCCCGACCACCCCCCAAACAGAGGAGGTTGGGGTACTCACCTATCCGACGTCTTTGGGTATCACGGCATCACCCCTTCGGTACCATGCACCCGGAGGAGAGGCTACCAGAAATCAACTCCATTGGTTGGCCACAAGAATGTACTCTACTGGTGGTGCCCAGGCACCTTAATCCGACATTGCGGACACACACAGCACCTGAAGGACCCCACTGATGCCTGTCATTTTTAGCATAAAAATAGCAGAGCATGCTGCACTATTTTTTCATGTTTTTTACAGAATCTGCAACCGAACAGGGCCTTCGACACAGATGTGAACCAGGCCTTAGAGGACATTAGCATGTCTTTAATTTCTTTTTGCTAATTTGCTAATAGTCCAGCAAAAACAAACCGGTTTGAAGTACACGTTGGTGTTTATTTCTTAAATTGATAAAGATAAATACATTGGGGGCACATTTACTATGGTAGTTTTGCCAAAATTCTAACAAATTTGCAGCAAAATACATGCATATATGCTTCACACCACATTTATGATGCGTTTTACACAGATTTTAGACACTTTTGCTCCTCGTCCGACCAAAAGGCATGGTCTGAATAAAGATCACCAATGGAAGATTGCCTTTGCACAACAATATTCCCCCTGTAGTTGAAAAGTGGTAAGTGATATTTATTGATAGTCGAAACATACTGATGTTGTTGGATTAGTAAAGAGAAAATTTTCTATTCCCCAGGTGAATCCTGTCACTTGCATTTTGGATTCCTGTACTCAGAGATTGGTGGTGAGGACACACAGTTTATGGACTATTACAGAGGTTGGTGTGGAGTGCTGCTAATAATGTACAAGATTGGTATTTACTGAAAGAAGGAGTATTAGTTGTAGCCTTGCAGTTTCTGTATTTGTTTGGGGACTGATTTGGACTTGTTCTTTTACCTCTTGTGGTTTTATTGGGCTAACAGACTGCTACTATCTATTTCATTTATTTCTGCCAGTTCAACAGGGTCTACAACCACTGCAATACCACATGTGCAGATATTTGAGGTTTTACTATATTACATAACCTCGGCTCCAGTATATGTCATAAGCTGGGCAGTATAAAATTCATCAGTGATGGGAATTACTGTTTAATATGTAGCAACCTAGTTTAATCAGATTGCTGAGAGACACTACTATTGGAAAAATAAGCACTTTCTACTACGGAAAAGAGAAAAAACCCTATATGTTCTAGAACTGAAAAGTTACAGCGTGTGAAAGCTCTATGGTCTATTTCTATAGTTATACCACTAACCATCTGCTCCCTACTTCATGCCAGCCTACCAAATGTATGTTAAAAAGTAGGGCAAGATCAGTCACCATAGGGTCTTTTTGTATTGTTCCCACTGAGACACAGTTTGCATAGTAGGAGCTGGAGACACAAAACAATATAATATTATAATATTTTTAACATGTTGGAGATGCATTGAAGCAATAAACTCTTTAAGGATGCAACCAATTTCCCTTTCTGGCATCTTCTCCTACCAAGAGCCATAATTTTTATTTTTTTGGTCTATGAAAGTTTTCTTTTTTGCAAACTGAGTCACATTTTTTATTGGCACCATATAATGTATTGAGAAATGCCTAAAAACAACTCTGACATTGTTGTTTGGGTTTTGTTAATGGTATTCACTGTGCAGTAAAATTATGTGGTAAGTAGTTTTTGCTGTGTTTTATTACTTTAAAAAAAATAAAAAGCTTAAAAGGGGTGTTGCAAGACTTTCAAAAGCTTGTTTGTCTAATGGGGCATGATTAAAAATATTAAAAAATAAGCATGCTTACCTCCATGCCGCTCCTGTTCAGTCCCAGTGACTGTCCCATTCATCCCCGCTGTACAGTGATCGTTCATCGTTCACGTGCTATGTGTAGCCAATCACAGGCTACAACGTCACATGCACGTGACCGCTCTGGCCTATGATTGGCTGCACATAGTACGTGAACGATGAACGTTAACTATACAGAGAGGATGAATGGGACGATCACTGGGACAGAACAGGAGCATCATGGAGATGAGTTTGCTCATTCTTTTCTATTTTTAATCATGTCCCATTGGACAAACAAGCTTTTCCAACTCTTAGAAAAACGCTTTAAAACACCTAAAAAAAAAGGCTGTGATGGGTAAATACAATCCATAAACATACTTTATGTTGCATTTTAGTATCCATTCCATAGTAAAGTCTATAATTAAATATATAGCATAATTCTTTACTGTAGTCTGATACTGCATCTTTTTTTAAGGTGACGAAAAATTTTGGGAGCTAAAGAGGGATGCGCACCACCTCCAAAAATTTGCATAGACCACTCCCTGTTATACCAAGCAATACCCTTTCTCAAAATGCCATGCCCACTATTCCCAACTACTGTGTAACAGCTCTGGACGAAAGCAAATTGAGGGGGTTTGGCATCACCAAGCTTTCCTGGATGGTGGATAGCCTATTCAGCATCCAGGAGAGCTGGGAAATGCTGCCAAACCTAAACCATTACACTTAAACCAATATTTCCACCATACAGTGACCATATAGTGGTAGATACAAATGTACACAGACTCTATACTACCGCCATACAATGAGTATACTAAATATATCCACCATATAGTAACCGTATAGTGGTAGATACCAGTGTACACAGGCTTTGCAGACTATATGTCACTCCCACACAGTAACCATATAGTGGTATGTACCAGTGTACACAGGTTCTGCAAACACATAACTGATTACAGTGCAGTTACACTTAGGGACATACAGGTGATGTCTTTTCTGATCGGAGTTGTTCACTTTCCTTATTCTTCTCCATCCAGCCCAGACCATCATGATGTTATTACCCGGCCACGACTCATTCCTGCAGAATTTACCACACAAATATTTTAGAATCTTCATTTTTCCAACATCTATATAGCTACCTACCTATTGGGGGTTTATATACCCATAATGTGGATCTATACAGAAAAACTTCGTGGTCCACCTTCCTATGATAAGAAAGATGGATGCCTTCTGTTGGGGATGCAGGGTTACCCATCGTTCCTATATAGGTCCTAATAAAGTAGGTAGGTATATACACTCACCGGCCACTTTACTAGGTACACCTGTCCAACTGCTCGTTAACACTTAATTTCTAATCAGCCAATCACATGGCGGCAACTCAGTGCATTTAGGCATGTAGACATGGTCAAGACAATTCCTGCAGTTCAAACCGAGCATCAGTATGGGGAAGAAAGGTGATTTGAGTGCCTTTGAACGTGGCATGGTTGTTGGTGCCAGAAGGGCTGGTCTGAGTATTTCAGAAACTGCTGATCTCCTGGGATTTTCACGCACAACCATCTCTAGGGTTTTACAGAGAATGGTCCGAAAAAGAAAAAACATCCAGTGAGCGGCAGTCCTGTGGGCGGAAAGGCCTTGTTGATGCCTGAGGTCAAAGGAGAATGGGCAGACTGGTTCGAGCAGATAGAAAGGCAACAGTGACTCAAATTGCCACCCGTTACAACCAAGGTAGGCAGAAGAGCATCTCTGAACGCACAGTACGGCGAACTTTGAGGCAGATGGGCTACAGCAGCAGAAGACCACACCGGGTGCCACTCCTTTCAGCTAAGAACAGGAAACTGAGGCTCCAATTTGCCCAAGCTCATCGAAATTGGACAGTAGAAGATTGGAAAAACGTTGCCTGGTCTGAGGAGTCTCGATTTCTGCTGCGACATTCGGATGGTAGGGTCAGAATTTGGCGTCAACAACATGAAAGCATGGATCCATCCTGCCTTGTATCAACGGTTCAGGCTGGTGGTGGTGGTGTCATGGTGTGGGGAATATTTTCTTGGCACTCTTTGGGCCCCTTGGTACCAATTGAGCATCGTTGCAACACTTTGTGGAATCTATGCCACGAAGAATTGAGGCAGTTCTGAAGGCAAAAGGGGGTCCAACCCGTTACTAGCATGGTGTACCTAATAAAGTGGCCGGTGAGTGTATGTCCACCCAGTAGGTTATAGGTACAAAGGGCCCCCAGTCTGTAAGCAGGTATATGCCCCCCCCCCCCATATTCTGTAGACAGGTAAATGTCCCCCATAGTCTGTAGGCAGGTCTACGTTCCCTATATTATTCTGTAGTCAGGTATATGTCCACCATATTATTCTGTATGGCAGGGAGGCATAGGTCCCCCATAGTCCGTATGGTAGACAGTTATAGGTCCCCCATATTCTGTAAGGGAGGCAGGCAGAGGTCCCCCATAGTCAGTGTAGGCAGACACAGGTTGCCCACAGTCAGTATAGGCAGGTACAGGTCCCCCATAGGCAGGTATAGGTCATCCATAGGCAGGCAGAAGTCCCCATAGGCAGATATAGGTCATCCACAGGCAGGGATAAGTCCACCATAGGCAGATATAGGCAGGTAAATGTCCCCTATAGGCAGGTATATGTTCCCCATAGGTAGGTATAGACAGTTATATGGCCCCCATAAGCAGGTAAATGTCCTCCATAGGCAGGTAAATGTCCCCCATAAGAAGGTAAGTGTCCTCTATAGGCAGGTAAACATCCCCTATAGGCAAGTAAAGATAGGTATATGCCCCCCATAGGCAAATATATGTCCACCATAGACGGGGTTTCAGGTCGACATTAAAAAATTAAAAACATCAGTACTCACCTCTCACCCCCACTGCTCTGAAGAGGGACCTGCTTGTCTCTGTCTTCTTCCCGGCACAAGTGGTGTGACATCATCAGGCCATGCAGGCAGCGTGATGACACTCATGTCAACTGTGCTGGATACTCTGGAAGGGTGCAAGCAGGCTTGCAGCCTTCCGTGGTCCTTTACGGAGCAGGGACCGCTCGCTCTCTGCTCCTCAATAGCATTTTCATCTGTATGCGCTTCCAGAGGAGGCGCATATAGCTGAAATGATCACCGCCCGGGCCCATGACAGCGCCCCCGGAAGCTGATGGTGAACTGGCAATGTCCCGAAGAAAGCGGGACGTCTGGTCATCTTAATCTATTTGGAATTTGTATAGAAATCTCTAAGCTAGAGCTCTTAGACACCAAAGACAGGATATTAATTTTATACCTTCAAAAGTCTTAAAAGCAAAACTATACATAAAATTCAAACTCATAAAATATTTTAAAAACTCAAAATGTAAACATAAATAATAAAAGAAAAATTACAAATTAAAACTTATTTAATAATAATTTGCCCTTCACTCCTTATTAAAATATACATCTATGAAACGTACTCATCCACATTATCCATCCTTAAGCATATCTTAATATCTAAATAAAGCTCAACAAAGTCTGAAATTTACTTAAACCAAATACTACAAATCTATTTTTATTAAGTTACATAAATTAGATAACAGGATAGGATATACCTTCATAGAGGTGGTTAGCTGGCTAGTTCATTCTAGTTAATAAACTGATCTATACACACACAAGTATTTACAATTGTGGATGGGCCTTTGCACTTTACTATATGTATTTATCATTGCCTATTGTATACATGAATTGTTGCACCATACCTTGTTATTACTTATGTATTCATATGAAAGTTGACAGTTGTATACTTACTAACCCATATTTTGTATGTCTTATCCTTTTTTACATTTTTGTAACTTTAAGTTGTCTCCCTTCAGAGTTTCAGAGAATGCATGAATGAAATACTCTGTCACTTCCTGGTTCAGACTGACTCATTTGCATACAGCTCCTTGCTTGTACAGTTCCATGCCCTGCTGTGCTTTCAGATGCTAATTAGATCAGATTAGCTTCTCAAACTACTCACAGAACTTCTTATCTGATCCCCAACACAAAAGCCCTAATTACAGTACCGTTTATTTTACATAAATCAAGCTTTTTACTGCTGAGCAGCACAGGACACTGCTGGGACCTGTGTGATGATGTCACTTACTGTTATCTCATTGAACAAACAGCAGGGGGAGAATTGTTTACAGGTCAGTTACTGAGGGAACTGAAATAGCCAGGGAGGTCATAAATTCACTTGTATTTCCTTAGGGAAAACCGAGGAACAAAGCAATAAATTTGGAAAATGTCTTTATTTTGTGTTCCCTACAATTTGAAAGCTATTTTAAGTCTTCTTGATAAAGATTAATTTTTGTTTTGTAAAATTTTGTCCTGGCACAATTTGAACTTTAGAATTTCTTCTCTTATTTAAGAAGTGTGTCAATAAAGAAAGTAAATGAGCTACATACCTGTATCTTCAATGATAAATTCTGCTGTCATATCCTTATCTGGCATTCCCAGTGCAGATCGTAGCTCCACTGAGCATCCTACAAGCTCATCTATGGCTTCACGCCAAAGCTGCAAACTAGGGACAAATACATTTCAGTGAGTACAAGTCTTTTTTTTTTCTTTATTGTAGTCATGGCACAGGAACAGGGGCTTGTGAAAATCCCAAACAACCTTTGTAAGCAAGATTTACACATGCAGTTATTAAATGCATTTTGGCACAGTTTTCTTATTTTGCCAAGGAGTGGATTCAAAGGAAATGTATAATAAAGCACTAATAATTATACTTTTGTTGTAACCACTTATGTGATTAAAAAAATAAATCAAAAACTGCACCAAAAACTACATATGTTATTCTGGCCTTATAGGCTTGATACTGAGACCCAATATGTGGCCACAAATAAAAGATCATCACTAAAGAACACAGCTTACTGCACTAAAACCACTAGTTTTAAACATTACTTTTATTCCCATAGATAAAAACATCACAAATGTCCCAGAATCAGAAGCACATACAATTCTAGAATACAAAACTTCCCCTTTGTTTTCAAACAGATGTTTAAGGTTCATCCAGGGACATTAGAGTTGTGTGCTCCACATCATAAAAATAGGTGCTAAAAGATGGTATCTGACACCTGTAAGGATCTGGCTGATATAGATGGATGCTAGCATAGAAGTGAATACAAGTTATATTTTAAGAAACTAGGCTCGTTTCTATTGCAGTAAGCGGAGACCAAATATGCTCACACCCATTTAACTTACTTTATTGAGACCATCACAATCATGAAATGTTTACTATCTGACCATTATCAGCATGTGAGAATCCGTCATTCATTATTAGAGAATCTTCTAACTCTCATTTCAGCAACCCATTGGTTACGATCACAGATTCCAGACAGAATATGAACAGTTTAGTCTACATAGTTTGAAGTAAACTTGTCAGGTGATTTTTGCTGTTTTATCTGAGAGTAGGGTATGACATTGGAATTATCTGAGAGAAAGGTATGGCAGAGGAAGAGAAGCTCAGCTCTGTGATATATAGGTTTATAGGATTTCTGCGTGAAAAGCAAGAGTAAAGTCTGACAGGACTCCTAGAAGAGACTGTGAGAGTCCTGATTACTCCACCCACACAGTGATAGATATCTTCCCCTATATCAATGTGTGTACAGAGAAGGCTATTAGGGCCGGTTCACACGGCTTATTCAAGCCGTAATTGCGGGACGGATTTCACCTGCAATTCCGGCTTGAATAAGGGGCGGGGCGTGGGTGCTGCCTGCTGGCCCCATAGACTTTCATTATCAACGGCGCGTATTCCGCCGGGATAATGAACATGTCACTTTCTCCCCGCCCAGTGGATTCGCCGAGCGGGGAGGAGAGACGGAATCCACAGTTCTCTATGAGAACTGTGGATTACCGTAGTTACTGGGACGGATTGGAGCCGTACTGCAGCGCAAATACGGCGTGCAGTACGGCTCCAATCAGTGCCAGAATAAGCCGTGTGAACGGCCCCTTAATCATCTGTGTGGGTGGGATAAGCATGACTCTCACTGTCTTTCCAAGAGTTCTGTCAGGATTGGTTCAGAAATCCTGCTCCGTGATATACAGTGGAGAAAAAAGTATTTAGTCAGCCACCAATTGTGCAAGTTCTCCCACTTAAAATGATGAGAGGCCTGTAATTGACATCATAGGTAGACCTCATCTATGAGAGACAAATGAGAAAAAACACGACGATCTCCATTTTCTAATTATTGCTCCCTCAGTTGATTTCTTCACACCAAGCAGCTTGCCTATTGCAGATTCAGTCTTCCCAGCCTGGTGCAGGGCTACAATTTTGTTTCTGGTGTCCTTCAACAGCTTTTTGGTCTTCACCATAGTGGAGTTTGGAGTGTGACTGTTTGAGGTTGTGGACAGGTGTCTTTTATACTGATAACAAGTTCAAACAGGTGCCATTACTACAGGTAATGAGTGGAGGACAGAAGAAGTTACAGGTCTGTGAGAGCCAGAAATCTTGCTTGTTTGTAGGTGACCAAATAGTTATTTTCCACCATAATTTGCAAATAAATTCTTTCCAAATCAGACAATGTGATTTTCTGGATTTGTTTTCTCATTTTCTCTCTCATAGTTGAGGGCGACCTATGATGTCAATTACAGGCCTCTCATCTTTTTAAGTGGGAGAACTTGCACAATTGTTGGCTGACTAAATACTTTTTTTCTCCACTGTAACACTACATATAGTGGGGGGAAAAGCATTTAGTCAGCCATCAATTGTGCAAGTTCTCCCACTTAAAAAGATGAGTGTTGAGAATGCTGAATAGATTTACAATGCACAACATTTAGGGAGATGGGTGTAGAGACAAATCTATAAAGAAGCATGCTCCATTCTTCAAAACCTTTCATTTTATTCCAATACATCTCTGAATCTCCAAGTCTGACTGCTCCATGATCTAACACATAGATCTGTTCATTAATACTTATCAACAATCTGTTTTAAAGAACTCAACTTTCATGATATACAACTAACGTAAATTGTCAGTTAAGAAAGCAAACTAGAAAAACAATTCCCCTGATCCTTATTTATTAGGATGTCCTCACAACACACCTCCAATGAAAAAGAAAAACTTCACAGTGCTCATATATAGCACGTGACTTATTAAGCATTTCCTTTGGAAGTTCATGTTTTTTGCTGCAGACCTCTCATTTCCTCTAATTTAGTAGCAAGAATACGTCAGTCTTATCTGCCATCAAGGAGATACAGTTAAACTTCTGACCAGTCACCACTAACCATTCTACAAGCCTTCTAGCTCTTGTTACACTTGCCACACATCACTGATCTTGTACTGCAGAGACTGTTTGCTTCAATCAGTGCTAATGCTGCTGTGATCACAGGACTCCTTTTGGGCTTATCCCCACGACAAAGGTTATTGGTCAGTTTTTCAGACGGTTTGCGGTTTTACAAACTGTCTGAAAACCGACATGCAACGCTGCCTCGTAGACTTTAACAGAAAATCCGTGCAGCAGTCTCCACTGCACGGATTTTCAGCTGGATGGTGTTTTACTTTGCAGGCGTTCCTAAAAACTTAGAACATGTTCATTCTTCCACCTGGTTTTTGGGCAGAACATGAAGGGTGCAAAGGGAGACAGCTTGAATCCGCAAACCGCAGACAAAAGCCGCCTCCCTGCATGCCAAAAACAGACCAAATACCAGCTGGGAAATCCGACCAGTATTTGGTCTTTGCCGTGTAAATTCACCTTTAATGTGTAAGAAACTCATGTTATTTTAGCTCTTACTCCTCATGCAAGGGAGAAGTAAAGGGCTGCAGAAATCGAAGTCTAAACCTACCGTACTTCACACGATAACGAATAGAGTGCTCCGCCAGATAGTAATCACTAGGGGGCAAACAATTTATTTTACTAGATTAAAAACTTGAATTCACACACTGAAGTGCATTTCCTAAGAGGTTTTTAAGTTGTTGATTGTAAGTATGCTTTTCTGGTTTTTTTTCACAGATGTTTATAGGAAAATTGTCACTGCAGTTTTTGAACCAAAGCCAGAAGTGGATCCTATAAGAAGGAGAAGTATAATTTTCTCCTTTCTATTTTATATATAGGGACTTCTGGCTTGGGCGCAAAAAACTGGAGTTTGTGAAACCATGCTTAAAGTGAATCTGTCGCCAATTTTTTTTTTTTTTTTACTTATTAAATCAAGCCCCTGATCCATATGCTTTTCCTCTCAGTCGTTTTTATTTCCTGATTGTAGATTTCTCTATTCATTCTTGCTTGCACAGCAGTCAGAGAGATACTTTACAGCAGCTTCATACCCAGAGGATTCTTAAGACAGTTTCTGTCCCATAGACGTCTATAGGATAATTTTCACTGTGAAGGGAGGGGAGAAGCGGAGCTGTGACATCTGCTCTTGTGACTGGTGGATTCTGTGTTATCTGTACACAATGGTGTCTCCTTTCAGTTTGACCCTGCTGTTACTGATAATGAGCACACTGCTGAAAAGCTCTCTAAACAGAGCAGAAAGTGTCAGACAATTATTAGGCTTAGGCCTCGTTCACACGGCTTATTTCTCCGCGGATTGGCGCCGTACTCCGCGCCGGATTTGCGCTTCAGTACGGCACCAATCCGTCCCTGTCATTACGGTAATCCACTGCTCTCAAAGAGAACAGTGGAATCCGTCGCTCCTTCCCGCTCGGCAAATCCGCCGCGGGGGGAGAAAGTGACATGTACATTATTTACGGCGCGGACATTGTCTATGGGGCCAGGAGCGGCGCCCCCGCCGCGCTCCAGCCCCGCCCCGTCTCTTACTCACGGCGGATTTGTGAGCTCAATACGGCTCACAAATCCGTTGGGAATAAGCCGTGTGAACACGGCCTTAGTGGCTAAAGTGAAAACTACAGGACTTAAGAATTATTAAAAAAATATTGAAAGTGATCTGGAAAATAAAAAAAAAAATAACCAATTCCTACAAAATGTGTTTAACATAAAAATGTTAGTTAAACAATAAGTCATTTTTTGATGACACATTCCCTTTAAGGTGTAGATTTTTTTTTTACCTTTTATTTGTTGGGCAGGGCACTAATCTGTGCAGGTGCAAAGTAGAGCAGGTGAAAGTGCTTGTCCCGCAAAACTGGTGTCACCTGAAATGGTGCCACACCTTTCATCAGCCCAAAGTGCAGAACATTACATCTTTTCTTTTTTAAGCCGGTGAGGTGGAAGTAGAGAAAGCTTTCAGGTGGCAGATCAGATTTTATTTCACTAAAAATAGCTTTTCTCTCATTTCCATATTTCTCTTACCTGAAGTAAAACACATTCTCAGGAACCCAAAGGAATACTAACCAAGATTGATGTAACAGGTCTAGAGGCACGTCCTGGACTGGTTCATTCAGTTCAGTGATATTTTTGTTCAGCTGAAGTAGGAAACTTTCTCTTGCTTCATCATTAGGAATAGCAATTGCAGACTGAAATAAAATGTAAACAAGCTGGAACAGGCATGCGTCTCCTAATACAGGGACATGACTACAGGCTGCGATTTACAGAGTTTATGAATGGGACATGCACTACAAACTATTATAGAATAATCTGACTATAGATTCAGCAGACTACTAAAAAAATACAAAAGATACAAATACAGATATACATACATATAAAAAAGATACATAAGAGGAGTACAAATGCATTTTCCTCCTGTGTATCTTTTTGTCATGTTTCTAATGGATTTAAAATTAAGGCCAAGTTTTATTCTTCTGGAATTTTGGAGTGGACAAGAATTTTTTATGTTTATATATCTGCTTGTGGTTGGCCCTAGATCTTTTTTTTCCTACATGCTTCTCACCCTCCTGGTGCACACATGGTAAGCCTATGTTCTATTAAAGAATATGTGGCATTTAGACAGAGGTTCTCAAGGCCTTCTTAAGATATCTCTAAATCAGTACAGGACAGGTTGTTTGCTAAAACAATGATTATCCTGGTGGATACTTTACAGCACATACAAGGGACGGGTTACCATGCGTCCTGAGCTTAAACATAATCAAAAGGAGAGTCTACTGGAAGCAAATTCCAAACTAACCAAAGCAGTCATCTAACTTTTCACATAGCACAGGTTCACATCTGCGTTGGAGGTCAAAAATGATAGAAAAAAATAGCACAGCAAGCAGCACTATTTTTCTATTAAAACAACAGGCACCACGACAGAAACCAGATGGATCTCAGTGGTGTAAATCATGAAATGCATTCGGTACCACCTCTGCGATGGAGGCTCCAAATGGAACCTCAGCTGCAGATGTGAATCTGGTCTACTGCTAATGAAATGTGTGAGATGCAAATGCCTCAGCCTGGAGACATCCACTGTGCAGGCTGCATAGCTAGCAGCCAGAATGTAACCAGTGGCAATAATAAGTAATAAAAAATACAATAAAATAATACATTTATAATAAAATACATACAACTTAGTTGTAAAAAGCTAGAAAGACTAGAGTAGTGCTGAGGATAATAGTACATGGAATAGACTAATTTCTTCATAATGTGGGTTATTCATTGATGCACGTTTGCACTTTAACACTTCACAGTTACATACAACATTTTACTTAAGCCAGTTAACAGCGATTAGGATACAAAAGGAAATCAATGAAAAAGGTTTGTAGGCTTATGAGCTTTATTTACTCCACAACACCACTTCATCTGAACACGCATAATGGCATTGTGCCAGGCTCTAGAGTTTGATCAAACAGGGCGCCATCTGTAAAAGCTTTGTATGCAAGCATTTTGTTTGCGTAGGTTCTCTCTTAACAGTTTGATTTCTTTCCCCAATACAAAAAAAACACCTACTAGTAAGCTGAATATTCTTTACACTGATAGTTTGTCAATGCCCTTCCTCACCATCACCTCTAAAATAGCTGAAAAAATTAACGCCCATGGAAAGTCATTTGCGGGCACTGAATATGTCCATTGGCTAATACAGCACAAAAGAAAAACGAAGCAGGTAGGAATCAGTGAAGAGGGGAAAGAATGCTTTCTATAGTACTTACACAATGGGGTATTCCAAATGTGGATTCGAGGGTATGGCCCACACTGACTGATTTACAAAACATGTTGGATGTTGTAGTTTTGATAACAGTAGTGTCAGAGGTTGCCACATTGTGACCACGGTCTCCCCATCACCAGGCCTCTGTACAGTACATTTTTCACACACCAATCTCACCTGTTTCAGCTCCATAACGGATAAGTTCCACGCATGTCCTAGCATATCTTCTTCTTTTAGCTCATCACTTTCTAAAATATCGGTGGTTTGCACAAAGTGATCCAGTGCTCCTTGAGGTAAGCTAATAGTGTCTTGGATATAGGGGGATATGTATTCCTTCCATAACTGATGCAGCTCCTGGACAATTTCATGCTTGTAGTGTAACTGTAGGAACAAAATATCACAAAATTTACTTAACAGGAGATGAAGGATGTAAGTGAAAAGGAAGAAAATAACAAATACAGGGAGAATGTTCAGTTCCGGACAAGAATTTCATAAACAACAGTTTCTTACACAATATTCTACAGACAATCATCTTGACTATCTCAAACATAAATTTGACTTGCAACTGAGCTATTAGGGAATGTGAGAACAGGTTGTAATTTGTAGAATTCAAGAAGAAAAAGAGTATTCCACCAACAGGAGCAAAACAGTAACAATGCAGTTACATGACAAGAATCTGCATAACTAAGCATATGCTAAATAAGTGCAAGTCAAATTTATGTATGAGATCGGCAAGATGATTGCCTATAAAATGATGGTAGTTACATAGTTTGTGAAGCCAAAAAAAGACAGACATCCATTCAGTTCATTCTAGTGTGCTATATTGTTGATCCAGAAGAATGCAAAACCCCCCATGACACAGAAGCCAATTGTTCTCATTTTAGGGAAAACAAATTCCTTCCCGACTCCAATCTGGCAATCAGAATAAATCCCTGGATCAACGCCCCTTCTCCAGAATCCTAGTCACTAAAAGTTGTTATATTATTATGCTCTAGAAATGCATCCAGACACTTTTTGAACTCTGTTAGTGAATTCACCATGACAAGTTCCTCCGGCAGCGAGTTCCACAGTCTCACTGCTCTTACAGTAAAGAATCCCTTTCTATGTTTATGTACAAACCTTTTTTCCACAAGACCAGACCTGGGCACTGTACGGCCCGCAGGCCACATCCAGCCCTCCAACTAGCTCTGAGTTTTCCTGACATTACACACAAGTCAGTAGTCCCCGGTGGTGCCGCCATCCACGACTGTTAAGGTCCCAAGTTTATACTGGTTACTAAGCTATCGGCTTGGAACCTTGGCTATTTATTGGCTTGGACCGGAGTACACAGGCCTGTGCAGGAAGGAGAACAGTGGGAGCTTCAGGGAGCAGGGGACCTATAACCTACCTATATACCAACTGGGGGATCTATATACCTGCTGGGGCACATATAACCTGCCTATATACCTACTGGGGAACCTATAACCTACCAATATACCTGCTGGGAGACCTATAACATACCTTTATACCAACTGGGGAACCTATAACCTACCTATATACCAACTGGGGGGACCTATAACCTACCTATATACCTACGGGGGGGAAATATAACCTACCTATATACCTGCTGGGGGACATATAACCTGCCCATATACCTACTGGAGGACCTCTAACCTACCTATATACCCACTTGGGGACCTATAACCTACCTATATACCTGCTTGGGGACCTATAACCTACCTATGTACCTTCTGGGGTACCTATAACCTGCCTATATACCAACTGGTGGACCTATAACCTGCCTATATATTCGCTGGGGAACCTATAACCTGCCTATATATCTACTGGGGGACATATAACCTATATACCTATCTACTGGGGAACATATAACTTACTGGGGGACCCTATTAGCTATACTAGGGGACATAACTTACTGCGTTGTGAAGTTGCTAACAGTCGTTAAGCCATATAACCTCTCTGTATACCTGCTGGTGGACCTATATACCTGCTGGGCAACCTAAAACCTGCCTGTATACCTACTAGGGAACCTATATACCTGCTGAGGGACATATAACCTGCCTATATACCTACCAGGGAACCTATATACCTGCTGAGGGACATATAACCTGCCTATATACCTACTGGGGGACATACATACCTGCTGTGGGACCTATAACCTACCTATATACCTACTGGGGGACCTAAAACTTACCTATATACCAACTTGGGGGCATATAACCTATCTATATACCTGCTGGGGGACATATAATCTACCTATATACCCACTGGGGGACCTATAACATGTCTATATACCCGCTGGGGGACAAATAACCTATATACCTACCTACTGGGGGACCCTAATACCTGTACTGGGTGACATATAACTTACTGGGGGACCCTACTACTTACACTGGAGAACATATAATTTACTGGGGTACCCTATTACCTATATTGGGGGACATATAGCTTACTGCGTTGTGAAGTCGCTAACAATCGTTAAGCTGGTTGTTAAGGCCTCAAATCGATTAATAAGAGCTTAGCAATCGACACCGGGGTCAATAGGCTTCCAACTTATCCAGATCCCTTTGTAATAAAACATTATCCTCTGTTGTGTTGATTACTTTACAGAGCTTATCATCTGCAAAGATTGATATTCTACTATGTAATCCTTCTATAAGGTCATTAATTAATATATTAAAGAGAATAGGGCCCAATACTGACCCCTGTGGTACCCCACTAGTAACAGGAATCCAGTCTGAGTATGTACCATTAATCACCACCCTTTGTTTTCTATCACTGAGCCAGTTACTTACCCACTTGCAAGCATTTTCCCCAGTCCAATCATTCTCATTTTACTTACCAACCTTTTAAGTGGCACAGTATCAAATGCTTTAGAAAAGTCTAGATATACAACATCCAATGCCTCACCCCGATCCAGTCTAGAACTAACTTCCTCATAGAAGCTGATGTGATCAGTTTGACAGAACCGATTCATAAACCCATGCTGGAACGACATTATACATTTATTTTCAGTGAGATACTCCCGGATAGCATCTCTGAGAAAACCTTCAAACATTTTACCTACAACAGAGGTTGAACTTAGGCCTATAGTTTCCAGGATCAATTTTTGACATCTTTTTGATTATTGGCACCTCATTTGCTTATTGTGCCAATCTTTGGGACATTACCCCTTATTATAGATCCATAAATATTAAGAATAGGGGCCTCCTATCTAGGACATCACTTAAACTCCTTAGGACCACGGGTGTATACCGTCAGCAGGAAAACCTGGTGATTTGTTATCTTTAATTCTTCTTTAAGGTGGAGCTCACTTCTTTCTGGGTTAGATCAAACATTTAAGGTGGAGTTTACTTCACCCTCTGACCATCAAATGGGGAAAGGTCATTTTCAATGGTAAATAACAGTAGAGAAAAAAAATGGTTGATTTAGGTTTCCTTTTCCTCATTGCCCTCCACAATATCTCCCTCACTATTTTTCAAAGTCTCATTTTCAAGTGCCTACCTATGGTTATACCTTTTGATTATCAGTGTTCACTTCAACACGCGCCCAACTTTCATTAGGTACATCCTGTCTCAACTGCTCGGTAACATCTTTAATTTCTAATCTGCCAGTAACATGGCGGGCAACTCAGTCGCACATTTAGGCATGTAGACATGTCAAGACAATCTCTGCAGTTACAATCCGAGCATCTGTTATGGGAAGTTAGGTGATTTTGAGTGCCTTTGAACGTGGCATGTTGTGGTGCCAGAAAGGGCTGGTCTGAATATTTCAGAAGGAAATACTGCTGATTCTGGGATTTTCACGCTCAACCATCTCTAGGGTTTACAGAAGAATGGTCCGAAAAAGAAAAAAACATCCAGTGAGCGGCAGTCTTGGTGGGAAGGAAATGGTTTGTTGATTCCAGAGGTCAAAGGAGTATGGGCAGACTGGTTCGAGCTGATAGCAAGGCAACAGTGACTCAAATAGCCCACCCGTTACAACCAAGGTAGGCAGAAAGGCATCTTGAAACGCCACGTCTGTACGGCGAAACTTTGAGGCTGATGGGCAACAGCAGCAGAAGACCACTCAGGGGGTGCCGGTCGCCACTCCTTTCAGCTAAGAAACAGGAAACGGAGGATCCAATTTGCCCAAGATCATCGAAATTGGACAGTAGAAGATTGAAAACTTTGCATGGTGTCTGATGAGTCTCCGGTTTTCTGCTGCGACATTCGGATGTGTAGGGTCCAGAATTTGGCGTCATACAACATTGGGAAACGCATGGATCCGTACTGCATTGCTGATTGGTGTGTGTGGTGGTTGTCAGGGTCGTGGGGTTTTTTTTCTTGGCACTCTTTGGGCCCCGCTTGGTACTCAATGAGCATCGTTTGCAACACATTGTTGAATGCTATGCCACGAAGAATTGGAGGCAGTTCTTGAAGGCAAAAGGGGTCCAAACCGTTCCTAGCATGGTGTACTATTAAAGTGGCCGGGGATGAATAGTGTATTTTAAAGGGTTTTACCCAAGACTTTTAAAAAACCTTCCACTGTGATAAAATATTTCATCACCACTGTTCCAGTGCTGCCAGTTATACCGTCCCCCAATCATTCAGTGATGTCCAATACAACCAAGGCCTCAACAAGTCACCACTAAGGTCAGTGATTGGCTGCAGCACCATGTGATCCATAACCATGACCTCACCAGTGAGGGGCCCAGGGGAAAACTAGAGCTCTCTCAGCACTGGAATGGTGGTAATGGGAGAGGTAAGTAAGATTATTTTCTGTTTTTGCACTGTGAGAGGTGGTTGGGATGTTTCAAGAGTCTTGAAAAACCTCTTTTAAGAAGTTTTCTTATCTCAGACAATCATAGCATTACAATAGGATATGCTATAAATGTCTGGTAGTTGTGCGTCCCAACTCTAGGATTCGCAGCTATTTTAAGAACAAGCCTGCAAAACTTCCCTTTCAGAACAAACAAGTAGCCCCACTTGCGTGGTTACTCTTAATTAATTTCAATGGCCATTTTAACCTGTTCAGCTGAATTCGAAACTTCCATTGAAATGAATGGAGAGTAACCACTCAAGCATGGCCACTTCTCCGTTCTGAACAGAGTTTTGGGGGCCTATTCTCAGAAGTGGGAGCTGCACCTTTAAAACATTTATGGCACATCCTATCGTAAGCCATAAATGTCTGCGATAAGAAAGACTTCTTTAATGTTGTTGGGGGGCTGCACAGCATCTAAACTGCCTGACACCTGTCTGCTGAAAGACCAACCGAGAAGCCACAGAAAATGTGTCTAGTAATAAATTAGCCAAATGAAAAATAATTATTATTCCTCATTGAAAAAAACAAAACAGCAATCTTGCAGATATACCTTTAAAGGGGTTTTATCATTTGAAACCTTTGTAGACTTGAGCTGAGCTGATCCTGTTTCAGTTTCAAATCCAGGGGCGAGTCTCTCTTCCCTGTAGGCGTGCCTCTTCTGCCAGAAGGCGTCTCCCCTCACTGAAGAGTTGTGACATAATCATTCTGTTAGGGTATGTTCACACGGCTTATTGCGCTTAATACAAGGCGAAATGCGTGCCACAATTACGGTAATTCATAGCTCTCATATAGAGCTATGGATAACGCGTCATCCCCCCGTGCAACTACGATCGTATTGTACACGCGGGGGGAGAATTGACATGTCAATTGTTAGCGGCGAATACACTCAGCTGACACTGTTTCCCCCCCCCCCCCTCCCGTGCTTTGGAATTACGCGCTGATCAGCTCGTGGTTCCATAAACCACACAAGGGCGTATTGTGGAGTTCAATATACGAGCCGCCAATAAGCCGCTTCCGTGTACTATGCACGTAGCCGGGGAGGGAAGGTGAGGACAGTCAGCTCTCTGCTAGACCTCCAGCATATGCTTCTGGATGCAGAGCTGTCTGCTCCCTCTAGGCTGCAACAAGCTCCTTGTAACCAGTACACCTCCTGCCATTGTCGTAAGCAGGTAACACCCACAGTTGAATGATGGAAGCAAGTGTGAGACATTGCTCACTGCCCCTCACCACCTGTCTGATTATCTGGCGGAGGTAGAGGCAGACTGTATAAGGCTAGTTTTATGGCGGCGGAGCACAGATAGTATAACGGCTGGTTATATGAGGGGTGAGTGAATCTTAGCAGTTAGATACTCAGTAATTGCTCAGAATCCTTTTCAGTTGAACTATGGAGAGCCGATCACATAGACGAGGTGATGAGACAGCCTTCATTATACGTACACAGCCATCTCAGGCAGCTTGTTTCTCACAGCAAAGGGGGCGTTTCCCGTCCGGAGGCGTGTCCCAACAGGCTGAATAAAATGTCAGCCAATCACAGAAAAGGGGCGTGTCCTGTCCATCTGTGCAGAAATTAGCTATAGAAACACAGTTTCGCTTCAGATCTGCTTATACTAAGGTGACTTAGGTTAATGCAAAACCAATTGCAAAAGTGCTTATTTTTACTGTCCCCATCGTTAGAGATATGATCTTTGTAGCGAGAAAACTCCTTTAACATCTTAACGCCTCGCGATTTTTGCTTTCTTTGCGTTCATTGCAGCATTGGGGCTTGTTTTTTGTGGGAGATGTACTTTATAACAGTGCCATTATTTGTGGAGTGTAATGTGGGGGAAAAATGACATGCAATATGTATTGTACAGGTCAGTACAACAAGTCCTTGTTACGTTTTAGTACTTTTTGTACAAAAAGGAAAACATTTCTTGTTACATTTGAGCTGCAGCCAATAACTTTTTTATTTTTGCGTCTATGCTCCTGTGACGGCTCATTTTTTTTGCACGCCAAAGGGTAGTTTTTATCGGTACTATTTTTGGATACATTCAACTTTTTGATCACTTTTTGAACCAAAAAACTATGTTTTCATCTATAAATCTTTATTGTATGGGGAAAATTATGTTATATTTTATTAGACCAGACTTTAACTGACATTGCAATACCAATTATGTGTCACTTTTTAAAATTTATTATTTGGTTTGTAAAATAGCAAAAGTGGGATGTGGTGAGCTATTTATTTTTTTATCCATTTAAGTTTAAAACATTTTTTTTTTATACACTTGATAGTCACCCTAGGGAATCGCTTCTTGTAAACATCTGCTATATAGTAAAAACTATTGCAATACAATGTACAAACATGACTCTCGTATTACATGCTGCCTATAGCGGGTAAAACAAGTAGTAACATGGCAGTCATATACTGCCCTTCTGCAGTCATTACAGATGCCATGACATCTGCTCGGCACCCGTCACATACACAGAATATTGGTCCTGGGCTTAGCCAGATTGAAATTCCGCAGGATAGGTTTTTGAGCAATTCTCCTAAGTGCTAGCGGCGATTGCAAACAAGGTTCCTGCGGTTATGTTTTAGCTGCCCTTCGGCCATTGAGAGATAAGCACCGCTCCTATACGCGCTTTATCTGCTCTTGGCCGTTACGTGGGCGGTTATCCTGGCGGTCAGTTTTAACGTGTAACTGCAGCTAATTACCAGGCCACAGACGGTCCTTGCAGGTGATGCTGTGCATGTATAATTGGGCTACCCTGTTATGTGAACAATGAACATTCACTGCTCATTCATCCGGGATGTATGGATCGGCAACCAGGAGTGGACGGGAGCGTCCGGGAGGTAAGTACGAGTCTTCTCTTCTACTTTTAATCATGCACCGATAGACAAACAAGAATGTACCTCTATAGATTTAGCACATTGGGCTTCATTTATCAAAACTGTCTATCAGTAAGATGGTCTTTGTTAGCCACTGCCACCCATCAGAACTCAGCTTTCAATTTTCCAGAGCAGTTTCGCCCCTTACTAACCATGGACACATGTATGAGTTCTATTGTCAGTAAGGGTCTATGGAGCGGGACCACACTGTGAACCAACTATGTAGGCGCCGGGTGCCGGCTGATTATTACAGCTGACACCCACCGCTAACAGCAGGGAATGGAAGCAGCTACTATCCCTGATGTTTAACCCTTTAAAGACCACAGCAGCTGCAGCATCTAAATGAATGAGGAACACTACTGCGATATTGCTGGTTGCCGATCGGTTAGCAAGACAGTTGGAAGCCTAATGAAGGCTTTCATACCCATCATGCTAACGTTTCTACCATCTTGCTAACACACTTCTGCATACAAGTGATCGAGTCCCCTCGTGATCAAATACCTTATAGGGGGACTAAATATACAAGTAAAAAAATATTTTAAAATAACAAAAAATGGTAGAGTTCAAATCACGCCCCTTTTGCCATGTTGCCGTGGTCGCTATAGCTACAGACCTGGTGTCCTCAGCAGCTCCTCACTGCAGGTCAGCAGTAACCTGCTCCTGAATTCTAAAATGATACCAAGAAAACAGGACTGAGGTAAGATGAATCGATGTAGTGAGACAACCCCTAACACCATAGAAGAAAAAAAGATTCCAAACGCCAAATCATGATTTTTTGGTCATTTGGTCATTTCACGGCCCCAAAAAATTGGAACAAAAAAATATCATCTATACCAAAATGGTACCATTAAAAATAAAAAGTACACCTCAGCCTGCAAATAATGCTCCCTCAATCAGGTCTGTAGTTGGAAGTACAAAAAGGTTAATGCTCATAAAAATGGTGCCACAGCAAATTTAAGAAATAGAGAATGTTTTTATTTTTTGTGATATGCAGATGTGGGGTGCAAAAAAAAGACAATCTCCAAATCCCAACACACCTATATGGTGCCCTCGCCAAAGGGAGAAATTCTCCATTATTTTTTTGAAAGTACTAAAACCTTAGATGTTTGGTATCACCTGAATCGTACCGACCTGCAGAATACAGATAATACATCATTTATACTGAAGAGTGAACACCATAAAAACTAAACCCCTGCAGACATGGTAAAATTATGTTTTTTTTTTTCACATTTCACCCCACTTAGAATTTTTTTTCAGTTTTTTAGTATATTCTATGGTACGATCAAGGACACCACTGACACCAAAAGTTCATCTTGTCCTGCAAAAAAACAAGCTCTCCTATGTCCATGTAAATGAAAAAATAAAAAATGTTATGGCTCTTGGCATAAAGGGAAGGAAAAAAAAAATTATGCCAAAAAATTATGACCGGCTTTTAGAGACGAGTTAAAAATAAAACCTAAGCTATGCTACGAAACAAATCTCCTATACCAAGATCAACATTACCACTAACGCTGCTACATAAGGACCTGAATATACCACCAAAACACAACCACAAATTACAACCACAGAGTGACTGAATAATAACCCTATATTATTACTGAATTAAGAACAGGATACAAAGACCAATATTACTGCTATACAATGACCATATAGTGGTAGGAACCAGTGTACACAGGCTCTGCAGACTGTATATTACCGCCATAGTGAACCATATATAGTTGGTAAATACCAGTGTACACAGGCTCTGATAGACTGTATATTATCCACCATACAGAGTGATCCATATAGTGGTAGATAACCAGTGTACCAGGCTCTGCAGACTGTATATTACTACTGTACAGTGAACGTATTGTGGTGGATATCAGTCTATACAGGCTCTGCAGCCTGTATATTACCCCCATACAGTGCTATGGGCAACAAAGCTAGTTAGACAGTTTTGATAAATGAGGGCCTATATACCGTTCTGTTTAATGTCTCTGCTTTGTTGTGTATGTATGTTTTTTAACATTTCTTTTTGTTAGCCAATAAAAGATTATATATGCAAGACTGCTGTTTTGTTTCTCTTTCAAGGAACAATAAAACATTTGTTTTTCCAATGTATATACAAATGCATGCTAACGCAAATCTTATCATTGCACCGCAGCACGAGTTTTGTAATACAATATCTAATGCCATCAAATTCTTCCTCATACATTCCAAGGGACCATAACACGTGTCCGCATGTTGTAATCTTCTTGTAATTATTATGGAATAAAGAGTGTAGATATTGTTGTGGGTAAAGAGGTCTTGTAAAATTAATTACAATACATCTCCTACAGGTATCATAAAAAAGAAAGAAAGATAAGGGTGCCCTCTCATGGCTGCAAGGAAAACAGCTGTATTCATAGGGCAAGCAATGTAAGCCAGAAGCAATGAACAGGTGGATTTAAGAATGAATAAAAAGTGATGAGGAGATGGCAGAGTCCTAGAGAGTTTAAACACCTTTGGATTTGCGTTACAGAACATCTCTTCTTCGGTGAAATGTGTGGCTGGTGATTGGGGGCGCTCTGGGCTACGAACTCCAAGCAGAATTTCTTGAACCATCTTCTGAGCAATAAACAAGGCCTCTCGTGACTCCAGCTCCTTCTATCAGATAATGAACAATGTAAATTAGTGGAGATGCTACTGCACATGCTACACCCAAACAATATCAAAATTATAATAGCACCAAAGGCACTTCAATTATAAGAGGTGAGTCTCAGATGTGAGACTCACTCAAGCAATCCAAATGATGAAATATTCAGCTTTATTGACCAACAACTCATTGCAGAGCTTGGGATGGGCAGGAGGCATACTGGAAAATGTACAAGTTTTTTCTAATGAAAACTATAACCCTTAGGGTATATTCACACTGGGTCTTGCGGAACATACCTGTGGTTTAGCAGAACTTCTTCCTGCCAGCGTTCAATATGCGGTGGGGGAAGACAGAAGGTAATCATTGATACTTTTGAAGCGTATGATTACTGTAATTACAGGACATATTTCGGGGCGCATTGGAACGCAATTACTCCCTGAAATACGTCCTGAAAGACGGCGTGTGAACATACCCTTTATTATTATTTGTTATTTTAAAGCGCCATTGATTCCATAGCGCTGTACATTCAGAGGGGTTACATACATAACATATGTCAAAAACATTACAATGATGGACAATGATATGGACTTACAACTGGCACAGAGGGTGAGAGACCCTGCCCCGCAAATAGGCTTACATTTCTTCAAGAAGGGAGGGAGAAGAGGACAGATAGTAAGGGGCAGACATGTTTGTGGTTACGCACATGTGGCAGCAGGATTTTGTAGGTTATAGGCAAACTGAAGGAGATGGGTTTTTCAGGTTGCTTTAAAAGCTGGTGTTGAATTTGGAGCGGGAGTCTGATGTGTTGGGGTAATGAGTCCCAGAGTGTGGGGGAAGCATTGGAGAAATCTTTTAGACGGTTGTGTGAGGAGCTGACAAGGGGAGAGGAGAGAACTAGGTCCTGTGAGGAGCGGAGGTTGCGTGAATGGAGGTATCATGACGTTTAAGACAGGAGTGTATGAGGAGAAGAGGGTTATGGGAGAGCCTTGTAGGTCAGGGTTAGTTAAACTTGAACTGATTCGCCCTGGGCAATGAGTAGCCACGTGAAGGATTGGCACCAGGAGGGCAGGGGCAGAGGACGTAGCGAGGAGGAGAGGTGGATAAGTGGGCAGCAGAGTTGACGGATAGTTTGACCAGGGGAGTACGAGAGTGCTAGATGGGAGACCACAGAGAAAGAAGTCTGCAGAAGTCTGTAGTATCCTTAGTGACTAAAACAGAAATATCCCCTTCAAAGAAACGGTCACATACTGAGCAGCTATGGGATTGCAGGAGCAATTATCTATAGAGCAGGAGAAGCTGAGCAGACTGTTGTTGTATTGTAAGGGAAAGGTTCAGTAGAATTTTATTTTATTTGTTTACCCCCTGAGCAGAAGTTAGGACGATACCTGTACATCCGAACTGTGTGAAGGGGATATGGAGTGGGCACACACGCTGACCCCATTCCATACTCGGCGAGTGCTGGCTGTTAGATATAGCCGTGTAAACACCGCTACTATCTGGGATCAGAGACTGCTTTGATCCCTGCTGTTTAACTCTTTTAGTTGCTGACTAGTCTTTATATTATGAGGAATGGGTTGGTGTATCGCTCCTATGATTGATAGCCCACCATGTGACGTAATCCCAGGGTGCCGTGGCAGCCGCAGGCCTCAAGAAGGCCTCCCTAGCTGCCATATAAGTACTTCTATTACATCTTGTCATATGCAGGGTGTAAAAGAAGATCAATGCGGACAGCAGTACATTAGCACTGTTGTACATAGGACAAGTAATCAAGTGATCCCATGTACAGTGGTGTGATAATAATGTATTTTGCCCACTGCGGGATTCTTAATCTGTTGGGTGGTTTTGTCACAGTTTAGCCTTGCTGATCATGTTATCAATTGTAAAATATTTAGACGATACATTAACTCTAATATTTTACTATTATTTTCAGTTGTTTTTTGTGTGTGGTAGACCCCCATTGACGGGAGAAAGTAATCTACAGCCGTCATGCCCTGTGTGCAAAAGTCATTGCCTGCTACTAAAAACAATAAACTGGTTGGGGCACCCTTATAGCAGCAATCAATTGCAAATCAAGCGATTTACGATAACTGTGTATGATACATTTTTTTACAGTGCTCTGGAGGAATTTTGTCCACTCATCTTTGCAGAACTGTTGTAATTCACCATCTGTTGGTGGTGTTTTTCGGAGCATGACGACTTTTTAGGTCATGCCAACTGCTTTCTACAATTGGCATTAGGTCAGGATTTGACAGGGCACAACAAAGTCTTCATTTGTTTTTTCTTTCAGCCTACATTCAGAGGTGGACTTGCTGGTGTGTTCTTGGATCATTGTACTGTTGCATAACCCAATTGCGCTTCAGCTTGAGGTCACAAACAGATGGCCTGACAATCCTTCAGGATTTGTTGGTAGACAGCAGAATTCATAGTTCCATTTATCACAGCAGGTCTTCCAGGTCCTGAAGCAGCAGAACAGCCCCCATCCATCACACTACCATTATCATGTGTTACTGTTGGTTTGATGTTCCTTTTCTGAAATGTGTGTTGCTTCTACGCCAGATATATTAGGACTGGGAAGATTCACCACAGTTCCATGTTTTCTGTTTGTGGATAATGAATCTCATTGTGTTTCTCTTGAGTACAAAGCCTTTTGAAGATGGGGGGGGGACTTTATAACCTTTTTTAGACAGATAGATTTCACTGACTTTGTTTCTCATTTGTTCCTGAATTTCTTTGCCTCTTCCCATGATGTGTAGCTTCTGAGCATCTTTTGGTCTACTTCACCGTTGACTGACCAGGTCCTATTTAAGTGCTTTCTTCGCCTTGGAACAAATGTGGCAGTAAGCAGGCCTGGGTGAGGCCAGGGAAATTGAACTCAGCTTCCCAAAGATGTAAGAAAACATAGTTAATTTATGTTTCAAGGAGAGAGGGAGGTTTCACACAGGGCCCTGTAGCTTTTGTTAACTTGTCCCTTAATAATAAAGACCTTAATTTAAAAACTACATTTTGTATTTACTTGTGTAATGTTCGTCTAATATTTAAATTTGTTTGGTGATCTGAAACACTTTAGTGTGACAAATATCCAAAAGATTAAGAAATACTTTTTCACACCACTGTACAAGCTCCCTAGAGCTCCACATGTATGAAAACAGTCTACGTCTAACACTGTCTTTGTTGCCCCCATAAGCATCTATTCAGAGCTCCCCTTTCATTTCATATACTGCTCTGGAAAAATGAGAGGGGTGCTCTGATGGGTTGCTGTAGGCAACAAAGTGAGTTTTAGACCTAGATAGTTGTCATACATGTGGCCATAAATGTAAAAGTAAAAAAAAAAAAAAAAAAATAAAGTGTTTTAATTTTTTGATGTTTTTAAAAACCTTCACGTTTTTGCCATTTTACAAATAAAAAAAACACATCATTAGTACCATCTGGTTCATAAAGATCCAATCTATAATATAACATCATCTTTCCCATACAGTGAGTACCACAGAAGACAATAAGTCCCAACAGGGGTCTTTTGGGGGTGATTTTGCATTTGCCAAAAAAATTGTACCAATAAACTACATTTTAGACGCTTGCTTACAAATTAGCCCTCGTCATGAGTGCTGCTCCATCGAAAGAAAACCCTTGCAAATCCCTTATTTTTTATGTTCCACTTCACACAGAATTTTTTTCCCAGTACACTATATTTGGCAGGGTCGTCAAAAAGTACAAAGCGTGAGCCAGCCCTCATATGGCTACGTACATCGAAAAAAAAATTAAAAAGTTACGGCTCTTGGATGGTGGGAGGGGAAAAACGAAAACCAAAAATAACTTCGTCCTGAAGGGGTTAAAGCTTTGTTTATTCTGGGTTAAGGAGTCCAGTGTAACCCAGAATAAGCAAGGAAGTAAAATAAGAATAGAATCTACTGAATCTGTCCCTACAAAACGATATATCAATCTGCTTAGTTCTTCCTGCTTTATAACATGCCGCCCAAAGATCCCATAGCATTTCAATATGACAGGTTTCCTTTAAGCTTCTTATATACATTTTTGTCCCCTGCCCCTCCAATAATATGTATATCAAGCTCAGCTGAACGTGCTCTACCGTTTTCTACCAACCTGTAGAGCCTCTCTTAGTGGAGCAGTCTTGTCTTCATACAAAGCTATCCCCACAGGGACACCTGTATGAGCGCACCAGCCAGCAATACGGGGTGAGTGCAGAACTCCCAGCTTTCGCTAAAAATTCCTGCTGTCAGTGACTTGAAGTGGAAGGGAAAAGTCTGTGTTTCTCCTGGCAGGATTACACCTAAAGATGCCACAAGTCAGTAAAAAGACAACAACTGATGTAAACACATGAAAATTTACTGAAAGTTCATACTAGGTGCATATGACTTTCCTACATATTTTGGATCACTGAACACTCATTAAGTATACTGTAGGCCACATCTGTTCCCCTGATTTCACGATGCATATTGTTCCACCTCAAGGACATGACTTCAGATTACACCTGGTGTATAACACCCCAATACACAACTTAAAAATAAGGAAATGAGGTTCAATAGAAGAAAAAGAAGATGTTATCATATATTTTATTTCTTTTTATTGTGAAAGCCATGTTAAAAAACATCTGTAATCTGACTCCCATTCATTTGAATAGGCATTCCGCACTGCAGTTCACATTGTTCAAATGTTTTGCACTATGGATTTCAAATCCCTGATGCAGAAAAAAATAGACATGTCTATTCTTTCAACCAGATCCTTATGTGTTAAATAATTCATTACCAAATATCATATGTGGTGATAAACTGGACACATGGCAGGGCTCAATAGGAAAGAAAAAATATTTGGCTTTAATGGCCCCAAAGGAACCTGAACAGTGGAAACCTCCGACCCTCCTATGTTTTTTTTTTTTTTTTTTAAATATATTTTATTTGGTACATCATACAACATAGGTAACATACCACTCCGA
Source organism: Phyllomedusa bahiana (assembly GCA_025379985.1). Taxonomy (NCBI): domain Eukaryota; kingdom Metazoa; phylum Chordata; class Amphibia; order Anura; family Hylidae; genus Phyllomedusa; species Phyllomedusa bahiana. Next base: position 50,834 of record JAODAL010001284.1, on the reverse strand, counting down.
TCCTCCTATGTTGACTGCATTCTAGAAACTACACCTCTTAGGGAATTTATCTAGAGGGGTGGTAGGTATATTCACCCCACAGGCAATTTCTAAAAATATGAGCACAATAAAAGCTCCACAGTGAAAATTGGAAAACATTTTTGTTTTGTTTTCACGGTGTTCATTTTTTTGGGTTTATATTACTTCGTGTTAAAAGAGTTTTGTTAAAGACTTTTTAAACTTAAACGTTTTCCTCCTTCCCACCGGGCTAAAATAGAAAATGAACCCATATAATACAATATTTACAAAAATGTGAGGGATGTAATCTCACTTTAGTGAGATACTGTATTTACCTCAGAATGGTACCAATGTGAACTTCAGCTCATCCGCAAAATAAAACCTCTCAAACAACTTTATCAAAAAGCAAAAAGGCTAGGTGTCTTAGAACATGGCAACATTAAACTTTTTTTCTTATTATCGTTACTATTATTTTTGTGTAAAAGTATTAAAACAAAAACTTTATAAATAAAGCATCACTGTAATTGTATCGCCCATCAGGAAAAAGTTTATAAATGCATTGTGAATGCTGTAAATGAAAAAGAAAAAAAAGAATTGCTATTCTGAGTTCATCTAACCTCCTAAAAATGTGATTAAAGTGATGACAATCTGATTCGTACCCTCATGGTGGTACAAAATAATATGCAGCTTGCCCTACACACAGCTCTTTTAACATAAAAATATATGGTGACACAAAAGCATGAAATTGTAAAAATATAATTTTATAGTGAAATTAGAACATAATAGTCTGTTTAAATTAAGTATCACTATAATCGCATTGTCCTGCAGAATCATGTTAAAGGGGTTTTCCAAGACTTAAAATCCTCCCTACCACCTCCCACTGGGCTAAAATAGAAAATTAACCCGAGCTTACCTGTCCCATCACCACCGTTGAGCGCTGCCAGAGCTCCAGTACTCCTTTCTGGTCCCTCACTGATGACATCACGTTCATGTATCACAGCAGTCAGAGGTCAGTGATTGACTGAAGCATCATGTGATCCATGAACGTGACGTCATCAGTGAGGGACTGTGGGAACACTGAAGTTTTGGCAGTGCTAGAACGGTGGTGATGGGAGAGGTAAGAATGGATTAATTTTACATTTTAGCCCAGTGGGAGGTGGTAGGGAGGTTTTTAAGTCTTCGTAAACCCCTTTAACATGATTCTGCAGGACAATGCAATTATAGTGATACTTAATTCAGGGGCGTCGCTAAACAGTTTTATCCAGGGCACAAGCCCTGAACAAAACTGCCTTTGCCCCAAACCTCGCCAGGCTCCAGGCCACTGCTGTGGGCCGGGAGCGCCAACAGTCTCTTCAACTGTTTGTGTGTCTTCTGGAAGGCTTCTGCGGAGCAGGGAGTGAGCGCACCTTGCTCCACAGAGTATTCCAGTGAGTCGCAAGCAGGCTTGCAACCCTCTGGAGCATCCGGCACAGGCGGCATGAGTGTGTCATCACACTGCCTGCGCGGCATGACGACGTCAAGCCGCCTGTGCCGGGAAGAAGACGGAGCCCAGCGGGAGCTTCAGGTAGCGGTGAAAAGGTGAGTACTGGTATTTTTATTTTAAATATGCCCTATTACCTGCCTATATATACTGGGGGGCATGGTATCTAATTATCTATACACTGGGGGCCATGTTACCTCATTCTCTATATACTGGGGGCCATGTTGCTTAATTATATATATACTGGGGGCCATGTTATCTAATTATCTATATACGGGGGGCCATGGTACCTGCCTATCTGTATACTGGGGCCATATTACCTGACTATCTGTATAATGGGAGCCATATTACCTGCCCAGCTATATACGGGGGGTGGGCATATTACCTAGTGATATACTGGGGGCCATATTACCTACCTATCTATATACAGGGGTCCCTATTGCCCTTGAACCTATCTGTAATTGAGGGGCCACTAATTACTGCCTAGCTTGGTTAGTGGGAGGCCCTCTCGTTACTGCCTAGCTTATAAACTGGGGGCCCTATTACCCTCGCCTGGCTTATACTGGGGACCCTGAATTACCTGCCTGGCTATATTCTCTGGGACCCTTTTAGCGTCTAACTATATACTGGGGACATTTTTACCTTTCCTGGCTATATACTGGGGGCATTAATTACCTTCCTATTAATACTACTAATAGGGGCCTATAAAAGGAACTCCCCATCCCAGACAGGGCAGGCACCTGTATTTTCTATCATAGTAAAGTCAGTTGCTGTGGGGATGGGGCGTCACCATGCTTTCCTGTATAAACCCCCATTAGGAAGGGAGTTACTGTAAATAAACCCTCCAGTAGGGAGATATAGGAGGTATATGAGGATTCTAAAATTTTTGTGTGGTAAATTCTGCAGAGATGAGTCATGGCCAAGAGAAGTCATCATGGTGTCTGGGACGGATGGAGAAGAGAAGTGAACGACTCAGAAAAGACGTCTCCTGTAAGTCACCAAATGTAACTGCAGTGTAATCACTGCAGAGCCTACATACAACTAGTATCTACCACTATATGGTCCCTGTAGGGCGTTAATATACGTCTTCAGAGCTGTGTACCGGGGCGTCGCTTAGGCTCCGTTTTATTTCGGGGCTCGGGGCCGATTAAACACCCCTGTGCCCCGAGTTATTCCCGGTCTCCAGGCCGCTCTGCGTGGGCTTGGTAGCACCGAATGGCCCCTTCAGCTGCCATGTGCGTCCGCTGGACGCACACTCAAGCTGTAGGCTTCTGCGGGCAGAGAGCGTGAGCTCCTGCCCCGCAGACATGTGTCGGAACGCAGGTCCTCGACACTAGTGGGCCGCGGGTCCTCACAGCGCTGTGACCCGCCGCGGGCACTGGGCGCCCTCAGCCAGGCAGGGTCGCAATGATGTGATGTCATTCGCGACGCTGACTCTCTCGGGCGGCACCATCGCATCATAGGCGTTGCGCACGAGGAGCAGAGGAGGAGCGCGCTCGACGGGGGGGGGGGGAGGGAGTTAACAGGTGAGTATGAAATCGTTGTTTATTTTTATACGCTTTTACCTGATCTCAGTGCCCCTTAATTTCTGCATGGCCAAATATAATTGCCTGCCTGTGGCCCCCATACACTGCATGTGGCCCCCATATCCCGGCCTGTGGCCCACATATCCTGCCTGTGGCCACCTAATCCACCTGACATGTGCCCTATCATGCCCTGCCTGTGGCCCCACCTCCATTATACTGCTCTGTGCCCCTATTGCCTGCTGTGGCACCCCATATACTGCCGTGGCCCCATACTACTGCATGTGGCCCCATATCCCTGCCTGTGGCCCCAAAATACTGCCTGTGGCCTTCCATTTTTCCTGCCTGTGCCACTTTGATGCTGGACTGTGGCCCCATTTACTGCCCGTTGGGCCCCCATATCCCTGACTTGTGGCCCCATATACTGCCTCAGTGACCCCATATTCTGCAATCAGTGAACCCCATATACTGCCTCTGCGAGTTGACCCTTTTATTCTGCCTCGTGACCCTATATTATGCTCAGTGACCCTATATACCTCTTGATGGCCCCTAGTATACGGCCTCAGTGCCCCATATTCTGCTGTGGTCCATATACTGCTCAGTGCCCCTTTGTACCTGCCTGTGGCCCATATACTGACTGTGCCCCCTCTATATACTGCCTTTGGCCCCATTATACCTGCCCTGTGGCCCCTTTATTTCCTGATGTGGGCCCCATATATCTGCCCTTGTGGCCCAATATATCTGCCTGTGGGCCCATATTACTGCTTCAGTGCCACTTTTACGCTAACTGAGGGGACTGCATATACCTATAATTTGGAGTTGCTGGAAATGTGGTGGTTTCTAGATATTTGTGTCCCAATCCTGGGACGAGTATTTGCCGGGAGCAATTCAGCAGATGAAGTGTGAACCGGATGGAGAAGAGAAGGGATAGGTTGAACCGACGCTGTTCCAGAAAAGAGTATCTCTCGGTGAGTCACTAATCGTAAGGCAGTGTATTCACTATTTTATGTCTTCGAGCCTACATCAACTAGTATCTACCACTATCTGGTTCCATCGTATGGCGGTTTTTTATTGTCTCTTGGGCCTGTGTGCAGTGGATAGTCACATGTGGGGGTTTGGGTTTCAGGTCAGGTCTGTCTGGCAGGATTATTTGAGGCCTTAAGTAGTAAATAGTTTGGGCGGTCTTGGTTTTGTAGGAGGGTTTTAGTAACAAATCACTTGTCTGGTAGAGTTTGCTCTCCATGTTGTAGGTGGATTGTTTTGGTGACTGTTTGAGGGGTTTGTCATATGAGGTGAGAATGTTCTGAAAAAAGTCATTTGTCATTGGTGATTTTTTACTGTACAGTGGACTCGCTGAGGGGAATGGACGGATTGTGTGGGATGTGCAGAAAAGTAGTGACAGGTTCAGTATGGTTTTTCACATTGAGGCGCGAGAAAAATGTCGTGTGAACCCAGCCCTACCCAGATAAAAAACACCAAAGGGCCCGAGCCCCGGATGTTTTAGGACCCTAGCAACGCCCCTGCTGTGTACAACTGATAGTCACATGTGGTAGTCGTGTTTTGTCTTGGTCTGGCAGTATTATTTGATCCTTCAGTAGTAATAGTTTTGCATCTTGGTATTGCAGGTTTATTTTTCTTTTTAGTAACAATCATTTGTATGGTATATTTGCTCCATATATAGGTGTATTATTTGATGACTGTCATTTGTAGGTGAGCGATTTTGAAAAAGCAAATTTGTCAGGGCTGATTTTCCTTGTACGGTGACTGATGGACAGGATCTATTTGAAATACGCATACAATTAGTTACAGCACTATAGTTTTTACTCTGTAAAAATACATTCCGCATGTCACAATGTGGTGTGAAAAATGCTGTGTGAACACAGCCCTACTGAGCAAAACTTAACTCAAAGGGCCCAGGCCCCGAATGTTTTAGGACCCTAGCAACAGCGCTGACTTAATTTAAACAGTCTTTTATGTCTATTTTTGCACTATGAAATTATATTTTTACAATTTCATGCCTTTGTATCACTATATATTTTATGCTAAAAAAAGCTGTGTGTAGGGATAGCTGCATATTTTGTTGTACCCCCCTGAGGATACGAATCAGATTGTGATCACTTTAATCACATTTTTAAAGGTAAGATGAACACAAAATAGCAATTCTGTCTTTTTTTTTCTTTCATTTACAGCATTCACAATGCATTTAACTTTTTCCTGATGGAAGATACAATTACAGTGATTCTTAATTTATAGAGTTTTTGTTTTACTACTTTTACCCAAAGATAATAATAAAAAGTTTTAAGTTGCCTAGCTTTTTGTTTTTTGATTGATAAAGTTGTTTGAGAAGTTTTATTTTGCAGATGAGCTGAAGTTCGCATTGGTACCATTCTAGGGTAAATATAGTATCTCACTAAAGTGAGTGACACTCTCCTTTTGTAAATATTGTTCTATTTATCCTTCATGGGACAAACTACTGAAGATATGACAACTTTGACAAATGTAAAGTAGTCAGTGTACAGCTTGTATATCATGTGTTAAGTTGGCGCCCTCAAAATAACTGAACACACGGCCATCAATGTCTAAACCGCTGGCAATAAAAGTGAGTACACCCCTAAGTGAAAATAGACAAATTGTGCCCTATTTTCCATTTTCCCTCCGTGGTGTCATGTAATTTGTTATTATTACATACGGTCTCAGGTTGTTATGGGGAGCAGGTATGTTATATTTGGTGTTATCACTCTCACACTTTCTCATACTTGTCAATTGAATTTCAACATGTCACATCATGAAACAGAGCTGTATGAGGACCAGAAAAAAATAACCGTTGCTCTACATAAAGATGGACTAGGCTACAAGAAGATTGCCAGCAACCTGAAACTTAGTTGCAGCACGGTGGCCAAGACCATACAGCGGTTTAACGACACAGGTTAAACTCAGGACAGGCATCGCTATGGTTGACCAAAGAAGTTGAGTTGAGTTGCTGCAAAGACTATAGGGGTGGTGGGGTCAGCCTGTGAGTGCTCAGACTATACACCACACACTACACAACACCTATCTTTAAGTAAATCTCAAAAAAAAAGTGTAAATTTTTTTTTCATATTATAATTTATTATGTACTTTATGAAAGAATTTTTTCTTATATTACACCTAAGCCACTTTTCACAATAGGTTACTAAAGTTAAAACAGTGCTTCTACATCAAATGAGATCTCTTGCGGCACCGATTTTAGTTATTACACTTAAATTTAAAAGCCAATGCGTTTTTCGGATGCGCTTTTGGTATCCAAAACGAACCCAATCGTATGTTGAGTTTTTGGATCCGGTTTTCAGGCTCCAAAGCGCACTCCATTGTTTCCGATGGGGATTTCACTTGCGTAAAACGCAAGTAGAAATGACATGTCAATTCTTAAAACGGATCCGAAAAAAGAAGCAAGTAAATGCGCAGCAGTGATCACTCGTCTGAACGAAGATGCATGTTTTACATTGTAACCAATGTAAATCACTCTGCACATTGTTAGATACGTTTTTTTGGATCCGTTTTTGGAATAAAAAAACGTCGTGTGAACATGCCCTTATTTTGAGGGCAAATCAAATTCACACTGTTATACAAGCTGTACACTGACTACTTTACATTGTTTCAAGTGTCATATCTTCAGTGTTATCCCATGAAAAGATATAATACAATATTTACAAAAATGTGAGGGGTCTTCTCACTTTTGTGAGATACTGTATGAATTTTTGATTCCTTTTTATTTTGTTTTTTCAGAGGTAGGATGAACAAAATACAGCAATTCTGCCTTTGATTATTTGCTTAAGATGTTAAATGTGCAGTGTAAATGAAATCTTAATTTTATTTGTGGGTTGGTATAATTCCAGGGATCCCAAATTTACCATATATAGGTTTTATTTTTTAGCTCTTTTTCTTTAAAATAAAAAAAAAAAACACACCTTAAAAAGAAAAAACATGTTTTCATATCACAATATTCTAAGACATACAACTTTTATTTTTACTTAAGAGTTTTGGATAATTTTTTATTCTGCAGGATGAACAAAAAAGCCAATTCTTGCCTTTTCTTGGTTTTTTTTGTTTGTTTTTTTGGTCTTCACCGAATACTAATGGTATCTTCATACGGGCAAATTTCGGCACGCATTTTGCGTCGTATTTGCACTGTAATACGATGCGCGCCAAAATTACGGTAATCTATAGTTCTCATAGAGAACTATGGGATTAAGCCCTCCTCTCCCCGCTCATACATAAGAGCGTATTGTTACAAAGCTGGGAGATAAGTGACGTCAAGTACTTGCAGCGAATACACGCCACGAGTAATGCATGTCAAGGGGGCCGGCAGGCCGACACCCCCCCCCCACCCCCGCTCCGCGGGAGTATGCGCTAATCAGCGCAAATCTCAAAACACCCGATGTAATTGCGGCCGTACTGTACGCGCCACAATTAAGCCGAGTGAGCATAGCCTAAGCCCTCTTGTATGAATACTGTCTGGGTCTAAGACTTTCTTTTTTGCCCTTAGTAACTAATCACAACTCCCCTCTCATTTGTTATAGTGCTCTGAAAAAATGAGAGGGGAGCTCTGATTGGTTGCTTTTGGAAACAAAGTCTAAAACATTGACAGTTTTCAAAAATGTCCCTCTAAATCTTTATATAGTGCATCATTATGTGCTTGGTAATATCAATGTGTTTTTGTTTAATTTTTATTACAAAATATAGTGGGTTTTTAATAGAAACAAGAGGCTTTTTTATATAAAATGTAGGTTGTTTTTTTTCCAACATTATTCTAAAAGAGTTGTCTCACCATGCTGTAGGTATAGGGTAGGTATATAGCAGTGATTTGGAAAATGAGCTCTGCTATTTCTAGCTGAGCCTGTTACAGTGACCTGAGTGCATGATGTTTGTAAACTGTAGTGCACAAGGCTATGGAGTTCTCAAGGGTTAAAGCTTGTCAGTAACTTAGATAAACAAGCTTATGTGCTGGATATAACATGGTTGGACAGGGCAGCTGAAGCAATGAAACCAAAGAGAAGTGGTCGGTAACCTAAGGAAACTTGTATACACAAGCAGGAGATAAAATCTCCTGTACCTCCTAAATAAAGCAAAATCAAAATATTAATGTATTAGATCATCGTCTTTATATACCTTTGCCTACATGCTAAAAGCTAATCAATCTGGTGAGAAAACCCCTTTAACTGTTTTTTTGCTTTTTTTTTTTTTTAGTTCTATAATAAGACTAGACTATGTGATTGCTTGGTTGCTTTTATAATACACTGCATACACTATATTGCTACGTATCATGCCTATGACAGGCAGTCTATTAGACCCTGACTTTGGGCAGGGCCTAATAGGCTTCCATCCATGGCAGACCCAGAAGCTAACATGCACTTGGGAGGATGCAGATAGGTAACAGTTTAAGCCTTTTCCCTCTGTCAACCACCAACATGCTATGGGTGCCATTACCATGGATTCAGGGTGGTTAAAAGACCAGGGTCAGAGGAATAACCTCTGTGTCAAGCCCAGGAGATGAAGTGATAAAAAGGGTTTGGCTTTTTTCAAGGCAGCTTTGGAAGTCACATCCCTCTGATCCTGCCTCCCAAATGAAATAAAATTTGAATTTAAGGAAGGAAAAAGGAAGCATGCGCTGAAACTGAAGTGGGGAAGATTGACAACAGCAAAAGAATTTTAGGACTTATAGTTTTTCAGCCTTATGAAAGGGAGGCTACATAAAGCACATGTAAAGCACATATCGGCACAGAGTTGAATAAAGTCATTTGAAAGATTTATTTAGTGTTCGCTTGACAACCCATTTAATTAGAAGCCAGAAGTGACAACACTAAACTAGACAAACGCCTACAGCTAAATGACACCTTTGTCACAAAACGTTTTCTGTGGACTTCCTGCAGTTCCACATCATCCAATGACAAAAAGCTCAGTAGTCCTGTGTGTTTCAACATACAGGAAACAGCTCTGTGTCAAACCCAGGGGATCAGTTGACCAAAGGGGCATGGTTTTTGGAAGCTACATCCTTTGCTAATGCCTTGAAATGCTGCTGATCAGATGTGGTAAATAGAAGGCTATGCAAAGCACAGAAATTACAAATTATGAAAAACAAATTAGGGTGCTTTCACACAGCGCAGTTTTGGTGCAGTTTTAAATGCTCTCCAATTAAACTGCCTTTATTACCAGCAAGTTTCTTTTACTTGTCTAAATTGTTCAGAAAGGTGTTTCAAGTAAGTAATCAATGACTGTGTGTGAAGTCTTGTGGATACAAACACACTAATTGATTACTAATTTTCTGAACAGTTTAGATAAGTAAAAGAAACTTGCTGGTAATAAAGGCAGTTTAATTGAAGCACAGTTAAAACTGCACCAAAACTGCGCTGTGTGAAAGTGCCCTTAGAACAGGGAGATAAAGGAAGATTCAGACAAGCCATATGATACTTCTTCCTTGTTTTGCTGGGCAATACCTTTGTAGGATTTAAAGTAGGAGTTGATATAACTCTACATTTGGGTAAAAGTATACACTGAAAATGGGGCTCCTATACGAAGTTAAAAAATTGCCCTATTTTCATCTGTATAGGAGAGAAAAAGAAAACAGTATATGGGGTAAAGGGGTACTGGCATAATAAATGATGGCAATGAACAAATAGTTACTTTGTCCACTTTGGCTACTCTTCCTGTATTTATCTCCATATATAATAGTAATAGTATACATTACAAAATTCATTCACATGATATTCCCTGTGGCAGTGTCCTATTTCCACTAATGATAACCTCATTGTTGTATATACTGAATAACTGTTTAGTACATTGTTATATCTGCATTCCATGTAACAATGAAATATACAGCCAAGCATCACCTACTGTCTATTGCAGCTGATGTTTATACCTCTGATGCTACTTCACTGTTTGTCTGTCTATTTTGTATGATTTCCAGTTTTTGTTTGGGGGAGGAATGTAGGGCTTTATAGATTCTGCAGTGTGAAGGAGGTCAGTGGAAGCTGATGCACTGTGTGTGGCTGACATTAAATCTGACTAACATTAATATCATGTAACTGGGAAGAGCAGAACTATTAAGTGACCAAGAAAATACATTGCTCTGTTATTCCCTCCAGCTAAACTGGGCAGAATCCATTAGCATTAGTTCTACAATGCCCAATGAACTGTCTAATGACGTGCTGCATAGCAACAGAAGGGATTATGCTATCTATGCAGCTATCTCGTGTACCGTGGAGCTGCTTTTATAGTTCTAGTATTGAAAAATATTATCAAGTCTGTTTTGCTAACACAATCATACTGAATGTCTTCTCACCAGCGCTAGTGTTGAAATAGAAATGTTGTACTCGTGGCTCCTTGTGGCGATCTCCTAGACTGGTGGCATGTGGTAAGCGCCTCCACTCATACCATACTGCTGCACTTCCATTATTAACAACCTCTAGGACTGAGGAAGCCTTTTCCCCTGCAAGGGCTTCAAAAGTAATGCGCGTAGAGATGCCAACTTTTTCCTGGGTTGAAAAGTGATACAAATTTTATATTGTTTGTTGCTAAAACATCACCCTTAATTTGTTAATAGATAAGCATTTGTACTTGTTTGAATGTTGTCGTCGTGTCAGCCATCTTGCTGTTGCACATCCCACACGTTTACAACTTTCTAATATACTTTGTGTTTTAATTCATCATCATTTTCAAGGGGGAATATCTCTCCTTGGGGAGAGCACCATCTACGGTTAAAACCAGAGGTTTACATACTGTGGCAGAGCGACCTCAGGCAGTCGCATGTTTCTGCCACCAGGTGGAATAAAACAGGGTACCGACAAGCAACCTATCACCAAGGGTACCTGGCCTTGGTGGGGTAAGAGCCATTTACATATGATGGCAGCCACAATACGCGGTTGGCAGCCGTCTATTGTTATTTCCCTGTCGGTGCTTATCGGGAGTAGACAACGTGTCGGGTGGGTGTCTACTCCCCGTGTTCCAGGATATACTTTTGGCAGATCCCTGGAGGCCTATAAAAACCTGCTGCTCCAGGTAATCAGGGGGTGTGGACTGCTAGCTGGTACTGGAGCTAAGGAGAGCGCTCTGGCCCCCAGAGGCTTGAGGGAAGCCTATACAGAGGACTGGACTGTGAGTACTGTATTGGTGGTACTCGACTGTAGGTCTAGACCACACTAGAGGGGGTTAGCCTTAATGTGTTTAGGTATTGGCTAGACGGCTGATGTTTTCTTTATGTTTTTTATTTTTATAAACCTGTGTTTGAGAATAAATCTGCCTTAAAAAAATACTGTGTAGTCCAAGTGCTGTACTTACAGTGTGCATTAACCACTGACCAGAAGAGTGGTGATCCCAATAAAACAAGTAGGTTCATCCCCTGTATGGTCCATGATGGCGTCCAACCACTAAGCGACTGCCTACAATACACTACATAAAAAGACACATATGCACGTTTTTCTCACTACCTGACATGAAATCAGAATAAATCTTACCCGTTTTAAGTCAATTAGGATTACAAAAATTATTTATATTTGCCAAATGCCAGAATAATGAGAGAGAGAATTTTTAAGGCATTTTTATTACTTTCGGCAATGTCAAAAGTTTACACACACTAAGATTACTATGCCTTTAAACAATTTCAGACAGCCCATATGATGATGACATGTCTTTGGAAGCTTCTGATAGGTTTATCATTAACATCTGAGTTAGAGACACATCTGTGGATGTATTTTAATTCACACCAGAAACACACTGCTTCTGTGTATAACATCATGGGAAAGTCTAAAGAAATCAGCCAAGATATCAGGAAGAGAATTGTGGACTTGCAATTTTCAGATACCTGAATGTGCCTCGTTCATCTGTACAAACAATTATATGCAAGTAGAAACAAGATGGTAATGTCTCCCCATCATACCACTCAGGAAGGTAACGGGTCTTGTGTCTCAGAGATGAACATGCTTTGGTCTGACATGTGCATATCAACCCAAGGACAAAGGCAAAAGACCTTGTGAGGATACTGGCGGAAGCTGGTAAGATTGGGTCATTATCCACAGTGAAACGAGTACTGTATCAACATGGGCTGAAAGGCAACTGTGCCAGGAAGAAGCCATTACTCCAAAAGAAACATATAAAAACTTGCAGCTCCTGTGCCCAAGTGCAAATAGTGAAATGGGGCCTCTAAGCTACCATGTGCCATTTACAATGCTGTGGAAGAAGGGCTTTTGGGACCCCTCAGGCTGCAGGGCCCGGTAGCAACTGCTACCTCTGCATCCCCTACCGCTATGCCCCTGAGCCAGACTAATGTTTGTGAATGCACTCAGGAACAAAGACCTACATTTTTGGAGCCATGTCCTGTGGTCCGACTAAACTAAAATTTAACTGTTTGGCCATAATGACCATTGTTACGTTTGGAGGAAAAAGGGGAGAAGCATGAAAGCCTAAGAACACCATCCCCACTGTGAAACACAGGGGTGGCAGCATCATGTTGTGGGGTTGTGTTGCTGCAGGAGGGACCAGTGTACTTCACAAAATAGATGGCATCGTGAGGAAAGAAGATTATATGGCAATACTGAAGTAACATCTCAAGACATCAGCCAGGAAGTTAAAGCTTGGGTGGAAATGGGTCTTCTAAATGGACAATGACCCGAAGCATACTGCCAAACTGCTTACAAAGGATAACCAAGTCAATGTTTTGGAGTAGCCATCAAAAAGCCCTAATCAATCCTATTGAAAATTTATGGACAAAGCTGAAAAGGCAAGTGCAAGCAAGGCGACCTACAAAATGGCTCAGTTACACCAGTTCTGTCAGGAGTGAGAAGCTTGTGGAAGGATATCCAAAACATTTGACCCAACTCATACAGTTTAAGAGCAATGCTACCAAATACTAATGAAATGTATGTAGACTTTTGACTTTGCAGAAAGTAATACAAATGCCTTAAAAATTCCCTCTCTCATTATTCTGGCATTTGGCAAATAATTTTGGTAATCCTAATTGACCTAAAACAGGTTAGGTTTATTCTGATTTCATGTCAGATAGTAAGAAAAAATGGGATTTTTGTACTTACCGTAAAATCCTTTTCTCGTCCAATTCATTGGGGGACACAGCACCTTGGGTATAGGCCCTTGCCTTCGGAGGTGGATCAAACGTGTTAGGCCCGCCCCGACGACCTATATCCCTCCTGCTGACACCAGGCTCAGTCGGTACAAAAGCCGTGGCCGAGAGGCGGAACAAAAGAGAACCCTAATTCCATGGCGACAAAATCGAGGGCGGGACCTGTTTCCCCCAATGAATTGGACGAGAAAAGGATTTTACGGTAAGTACAAAAATCCCATTTTCTCGCCAATAATTCATTGTTGACACAGCACCTTGGGATGCCCAAAAGCAGTCCCAGAGGGTGGGCAACTAGCAAACTTCATCAGCAGTGGCAAGCATCAGCCCACTGCTACTTGAAGTACCTTACGGCCGAGAGCTGCAGCAGTAGAGGCCAAAGCATGAGTTGGGTAGAACTAAGACGAGGTATGGGCCGAAGCCCAGGTGACAGCTTTGCAAACCGCAAAAGCCGAGGCTTGAAGCCGAACCAACCAGGAGGCCCTAACGGCTCGTGAGGGGAGAGCCGTGACCTGTGTAACTATGGACCAGATCCGGCTGGCAACGGCGGCCTAGAGGACGCCAGGCCCCTGCACGGACCCTCAGGAATGACCACCTAAAGGATCCGAAACAGAGAGGTAGAACCGAACGGCCCTGACCATGCCTACCCAACGTAACAATCGTCCTCAAAGATGAGAGGACAAGGGCAAAAAAGAGAACAGAACTATGTCTTCCTCGATATGAACCCATCCTGGGGAGACATGAAGGCACAAGACACCGAGTAACCGTGTCCTTCCGCAGACCCCAGAACAGGGGCCTGCAGATAAAGCTGCCCGTACAGACACTTGGTGGCTAGAAGTGATGGCAACCCAGAAGGCCACCTTCCGTAAAAGTAAACATAGGGACACTTCCCGTGGAGGCCCGAAAGGTGCAGACTGTCTAATTTCCCAAACAAGCAATGAATCCCACGGTTCGATAGGCCTACGAACCAGTGAGACCAAACGCATGACCCCCTGCAATAGAAACCTTAACCTGTGAGCGGGGGCCAGTTTGCGCTGCATAGAATTGGCGAACCGAACTCTGCCCTTTCAAGTGGGAGAGGGCGAGCCCGAGCTCCCGGACTGACTGTAGAAAAAATGGCACCCTCGGAGTAGAACATACCAACGGGTGAAATTTCTGGGTAACAGACCCAGGTGGACTGAGGCCTGCGTGCTCGAATCATGGCCCGAAAAAGGGAAACCCCGACACCCGGGAGGATTGGGCGGGCAGTCTCAACAGCCCCGCATTTGAAACGGGAAAAATTTCCCGTAAAAAGGGGGTTTAAGCAGGGGGCCCCTGGGACGGGAGCCTGGGGAAAAGGGAGAGGGTCAAGGCCCGTTTTCCCAAATTTGGGGAACGAGGCCCGCGAAAAACAAAACCTAATTTTAAGGGCACAGCTTTTTTCCCTTTTCTACTCGAGCCCTTGGGGAAAGGGGGGCCCCATTTTTAAAAAAGGCGGGTCAGCCCCAAAACCGGGCCCCCAAGGCGGGAACCAGCAATTCCACTGCCACCCCGGGGAAACCCCGGGCCCCCGGGCCCCATAAACTCGGGAGCTGGGGTTTGGGGGCGAAAACCCCACCTTGTCGGCGCCCTGGGGTACTTCACCCCCCCGGCAAGAAAATTGAAGTTTTTTTAAACAGATAAATTGGCCAAATTTTTTTTCCCAAAAACCCGGAAAGGGGAAAATTGCCAAACCAGGGGGGTATCGCTGCTTTTGGCCGCGAAGAACCCTTGCAGTTTTCGGGGGAGAACTGCCCCGGCCTTGGGAGCCACCCTAAGTTTCCAGCCCAGCCACGCCCGGGGTTTTGTGGGGACCGAAACCCGAACTGGGTGCCCCCCGGATGAGATGGAACCCCAAAGGAGAGAGCGTTTAAAGGGAAAAAATTTTGGGGGTTCCAGCACATTAATCTGATGACTAGCTTCCCCGGTGACTAGAACCCCCGCGTCGTCCCGGGAAACCGGAAACGGGGGGCCCCCCCCCCAAAATTTCTGGCATCTTTGGTTTATGACCCGCCATTGCAGGGAAAAGAAATTACCTCCCCTTTATGTAATACCAGGGAAGGGTACCACCAGCAAGGGGAGACCCAGCCTGGGGGGGGCAGATTTCACCGCTGAGAAACCCGGACATTGGAGGGGTGCGTCATTTAGGCAGGATTGCCCCTGCAGGGAGCGAGCAAGGAGCTTCGCAAAAGGGCCCCGCCTCGGGGGCGGTTTCCCCAAGCTGCCCAAAAAAAACGCATGGGAACTCTGAAGAAAATGCTGGGTTTCGATTCAGGGAAAAAGGGGAACGACTAAGTGCTGCAGCTTCCAGAAGGGAGAGGAAAACCCCCTTGGGAACCCGATGAGAATAAACAAAACCCCCCCGAAATTCCACCCCAAAAGATGGAAACAGACCGGGATTTCTGCCAATTAACCATCCAGCCCAAACGTGCTGCCAAAAATTTCCCGGGAATCCTGATGCTGACCCGGGGAGGGGCATTTTTAGGTGGGACCAACCCCCCATCTTAGGGTCGTCATCAGGGGGGGCAAGAGCTAATGAGGGCCCCCTTTGGGGCAGCTGCGAGGCCGGGAAAAGCAGAGCTCCCAACCGAGACTGGC
This sequence comes from Phyllomedusa bahiana, assembly GCA_025379985.1. NCBI lineage: Eukaryota > Metazoa > Chordata > Amphibia > Anura > Hylidae > Phyllomedusa > Phyllomedusa bahiana. Next base: position 35,113 of record JAODAL010001284.1, on the reverse strand, counting down.
GAGGCCCCAAATGTGAAAACGCGGGGCCCCCTGATTAAACCCGGGGCAAAAGGGACGAAAAAAAACCTGATGTCCCCCCCAGCTGAAAAAAACTCCTTTCGCCCCCGAAGGGTTTCCGGGACTGGAGCACTCCAGAGGAAAAACCCGGGGGCCCTACACATACAGGTTGTGCTCTTTAAAGGGGCCCACATTGGCCCCCGGGGACTGCCCTTCATGGGAATCCTAAAAAGGGGTTTGAATAAGACCCCAAAAAAAACGCTCAAATCGGAGGCCCCAAAAAAAAAAATTTAAATCCCTCCTTGCTGGGGGAGAGTGCGGATTGCCAGAGGGAAAATCGACGCCCGAGCCAGAGCCGCGGGCGCGGACGCAGCTGCAACCGTGCTGGGGAAGCCAAAATAAGTGAATCCTGAAGTGGCGACCCTGCGAATCCAGGTATCGCTGGCCTGAACCTGCCAGATCCCCTGGAACTGGAGGAAATGCCTCCACCCCAAAACCGATTCTCGGGTGGGTGCCGGCTCCTAAGACCAAGCGCTAGTTGGGCAAAAGGCGCTTGCGCATTCTGCGAGACCGTCATGTGAATGCCGCTGCACTGGCTGGCCCTGAGGGGGGAGCCAATAACTCCTTGACGGCTGCAACCCCCGCCAAAAATTCGAGCTCCAGGAACAGCAACCGACACCAGTGAGACTTTACTGGGACCGTTGAACCTCTTGAGAACTGGGAAGCAAGATTCCACAATTCCCTGTGGAGCTTCCAGCCGTAGCCGCTGCTGCAGCTACTACGACCAGACCATGCAAGCTGAACTGCAGAGAAGCAAGCGCAGGTCGCAGGGCTGCCTGGCCGCCCCCAAGGCGGACTTACAACAACCCGTGAGGACGCTTGTCCGTGCCGTCATCAAGGACCACCGCGTCCATGACAGGGATGGCCGTAGACTACTTGAGCCGGGTGACTGGGGTGTCCCCTGAGGGGACCCCCAAAACCACTGTGACCCTAAACCTCCAGGAAAGGGCGAAGAGACTTAATTTCGTCTGGTAGGAAACAAACGCCTGACTGGATGTTTCCCCCTTCCTGGCAAACCGTTCTCAATTTCTGGCGTGCGGGAACACCAAACGCTGTCGCCCTGCCGCCCTTAAGGAGACTCCTCCTGGGAGGCCGAGACATTCTCAACCCTAACATGAAGGGAGTCTCTGACAGCTCTGATAAGGGCTTGAACCACTGCTGTCAACCTATCAACCCTGTCTGGCCCAGAGCCAGGGGAGTCTCCAACAGAGGCCATATCCAGGCCCGAAGCTTTCCCGGCTAAGGGCTTGGACCGCTGCTGCCGCATCATCATCTCTGTCTGGCTCAGAGTCAGAATCAGAGAAGTCCCCACTTGAAGAAGCCGTATCCAGGCATGGAGCTTCTATCTCCGACCACCGTCTGATGGGAGAGAGCTCGGATGTTAACGAGGCAGAGAAAACTCTAACCCTCTTACGCTAACACGCCGTACGAGCGGCGCCAGGCGCTGGACCCTGGGAGGTGCGAGGCTGGGCAGCGAGCAGCGACAGCATGTGCCCTAAGGCCAAAACCGTAACCTGGGGTACTCTGTACAGGGTGGCCACTGCTAGTGAGCGAGGGACCTGGCCCATTATGGGGCCACGGACCCCTGACAGGAGGCGCTGGGTCCCGCAGTGGACGGTAGCGGAGCAGCGCAAAGCGCACATAGTGCACTGGGCTAGCCAACAAGACTATCCTATGGCAATGGGCGCCGGCGAAGCAAGTCGCCACTGTTTTGGACATGGGCGGTTAAAAAACTTAGCCCTGAAAAGGGACATGGCAGCAAAGCGCGGGGGCAGAGATGGATGGCCCACAGGGGGCCAACTTACCATCCCAAGATGCTGTGTCTTCCTCAGCAGTCAGGAGAAGCCAGGACGCCGAACGCCGCAAAAACGGCATTTAGGCTCCACCCCCAACAAGCCCGGGCTGCTGGAGGTCCTGCCCCATCCAGGGAGGGGCTTGGATCCATTTGGAGCCACCCCCGGGGCGGCCCAGGGCCAGGAGAGTGCGCAGCCTAGTTGCGGCCTAAGCCGCTGGAAACCGGGGGCTAAATTTGAACGCGCGGCCCGTGGTGTGACCGTCGGAACGGCGCCAGAACGCCGCTGGAGCGGGTAAGCAGTACCCGCAGCCCCTGAGAGGCCCATCTCACCCCCAGCAGCCAGCGCTAAAACCACAACACGCAGAACCGCGGCGGTAACGCCGCAGCACTGCATATTTGCCCAAACGCCAGTGCCGCACGGCAACCTGTCCTGCTGCCTTAGGGCAGCTATAGCATGGGGGAAATATGCCCCGCCATCACTGGAACCCCCAGCGCGGCGGGGAAAAACGCCGCTGGGGCCAAACCCCTAAATGGACGCTGCCGCGGCAGACTAACCAGCCTGCTGCCCAGTGCCGGCACTGGCCAAAGGGAGGGAACGCACTCCTGCCCTAGGAAACCCCCCAATACCTCGGGAAAAAGGGCAACCCTGGGAGGCCGCAGGAAAACGGAATTCCTGCGGCCACCCAACCGCATAAAAGGAAAAAAAAACAGACCACCCCCAAAACGGAGGAGGTCGGGGTACTCACCCCTTCGGTACCATGCTCCAAGAGGTGAGGCTACCGGAATCATAAAAGGCCGCGGAGGCGGGAGGTGGGGACGGGTGGGGGCGGAGAAGGAGGGGAAGGCCAGCCCGCTAAAGAACCCGACTAGTTTCCTGACGCCCTCAGGGGGGACAGCGTCACGGTACCACTACGCGTTGACAGCCCCCCTGATAAGTGAGAGCCGGGGGCTTGATCACCTTCCAACAGGTGAGAGCCGTGTGCTCAATCACCTTCCTGCAAAGGAAAGAAAAATAACAAAAACTCTGCAGAGCAGCATCTGCCTCCTACAGACACTAGGCTGAAAACTGATCGCCCGCGTCAGCAGGAGGGATTTTAGGGCCATCGGGGGCGGGCCTAACACGTTTGATCCGCCTAGTGCAAGGGCATAGTAACTCCGAAGGCAAGGGCCTATACCCAAGGTGCTGTGTTCCCCAATGAATTATTGGCGAGAAACATGCATATGGGTCTTTTTATATAGTGTATGTAAACTTATGGTTTCAACTGTAGGAGTAGAGGGATTTGCAATTGCCTTGTTGCACCCCACTCGGTATCTGCATCTCACACGGCATGCAGGGTTTAGAGCTGAAAGCTCAAGTGCTTGTGGCTCAATGAGTCTTTAGAAAGCAAAAGGGATGTGAGCCAAGTCAGTGTCGCTCATCTGTAAACAGCTGTTTTGGGGTTTATGCCCCTCCTTAGTGCAGAGCAGAGCGTATTGGCTGGCTGGGTGGGAAGCAACGAGTGGCTTAGAAAGGGGAATCTCCTTGTGGAGAGCACAATGTAGGTGTTTGGGGATTTGAAATTTCCTTTTTGCACCCCACTAGGCATCTGCATATAAATGGCGCCTGAGCTTTCAGCTCTTTTCCCATAATGAATTTGAATTAGATGCCCATGGGGGGCAAAAAGGGGAATTTCAAAAACCCCACACCTTATAATGCTTCCACAAGGAGAGATACCCTTTCTAAGCCACTCTACCTCCCCCCAACCCCGCCAGCAAACCCCGCACTAAGGGGGGGCAAAAACCCAAAAAAACTGTATGCAGATGATGACACTGGGTGGCCCCCATCCCCTTTTTCTTTCTAAAACTCCGTGATCACAAGAAAATTGAGTATTTGTTACATCCAACAGAGGGCGCATGAGCTTTCAGCTCTTTTGCCATAATGAATTGTGATATGTAGATGCCTACTGGGGTGCAAAAAGGCAATTTCAAATCCCACACACCTATATGATGCTCTCCACAAGGAGAGATATTCCCCTTTCTAAGCCACTCATTACCTCCCACCCACCCAGCCAGCAAGCTCTGCACTAAGGAGGGGCAAAAACCCAAAAACAGCTGTATGCAGATGAGTGACACTGGCTTGGCCCACATCCCTTTTGCTTTCTAAAGACTCCGTGAGTCACAAGAAAATTGAGTATTTGTTACATCCAACAGAGGGCGCATGAGCTTTCAGATCTTTTGCCATAATGCCTTGTGACATCATTTTCAAGATAATGGTATGCTGTCAGTGAATGAGAGCACTCTTGATAAATTCAAAGGCTGCAAACCCTGTATATAGCCAGTCTTTTTCTCGGATAAAACGTGGATACAACTGCATCCAGTCTAGGCAATACACTGTGAGCTAAATACATCAGCAGAAGCTGTACAAATCTCATTGTTAGTTTGCAATGATGTATGAGTCTGGAGTTTGGATTGTTTAGCTCACAGAGCATTGTGTAGATTGGATATAATCTGAAAGCAGGAATAGTTAGATACAGGTTTGCTGCCATCGAATATAAAATACAGTATTCTTATTCTCTCATAGCACATTATTACCATAAACATGGTAAAAATTGAGACTGAAAATATTGGAACATTTTAAGGCCAGGTTCACACCATGCTAGTGACTACGTTCAAGGTATGGAGTCCCGCATGGAAAGTGCATACTTCCGGATGATAGAGAAAATGTAGCCCACAGAGGAGTATGTTTGTTCTATTACCCTCTATGAGGCCACCACAGCTACACAGCGGTATCTGCCAGGGTACCTTTTCTCATGCTACCCTGATGGATACCTCAAACAGTCAATAATGTGGTGTGAACCCAGCCTTATACAATGACTTAGGTTTATTAGCATAAAACTGCAAAATCTGTGTAAAACTTATGTTGCCGTCTAGGGTTTTCAGATAAAATATTCTGAAATAAAATGGTAATTCCGCTACTGAAAGAATGTAAAAAAAAGTGACACTTACCTTCATTCCAGCTCTGGCCAGGTCTTCTGTTTACTTCGGTCGGAGGGTCACTGCTGTAGTGGTCACGTGCCGTTTCCTGGTCACCTCCAAATGGTGATTTCTAACAATGATATGTGATCATTGCAGTCAATCAGCGGTCAGGAAGTAAGGCTTCAACCGGAAGTAAAACCTGGCCAGAGCGCCGGCATCGTCAGTGCTGGAACGGAGGTGAGTAGGAAGTATCATTATTTTTACTTTCTTGCAGTAGCATTACAATTTCATTTTAAAATATCAACCTGGAAAAACTCCTTTAATGTGTTTTTTTGTGTTCTTGCCTACATTGCCAGCTTATCAAAGTCTTTCTTGAATATTTCACTTTACCCTGTAAGATAATGGATTTTCTGCCCAAACTGCAGGCTGACCACAGAAGAGCAATGAGGGACCAAGGACAAAATCTGGAACAACATCTGGAAAATCGCTAAGTGGATCTCTGTAAAAGACAAGTATAGCACATCCTTGTAATACATGTCATACCAACCTGCACATGACCAGTCACTGGTTGGCCATCAGTCCTGGCCCAACACACATTACTCACTGGTTTTCTTTATCTTCTGTGGGTGTTCCTTGAAGCTCAGCACTTAGTGGGACACGTTCAGCAGATACAGATGTAAATGGATGTCCTCGTCCAATGACTTCTAAACCATCTATATCCTACAAAACAGGAAATAGAGCCTTGGTAATTGAGGTATCTTTTCAATACTAGTTAAAATCATTATGTTATAGTAAAACAGGAGTGAATTGTTAGGTATCCATCATAAAGATTATTATAGGGAACCTGTCAGGTGGTTTATGCTGTCCTTTTTGAGAGCAGGATGTGATAGAGGGAGAGGAGCTGAGCTCTGTGATGTATAGGGTTATATGATAGAGGAGAGAAGCTGATCAGTGATATATAGGGTTATATGATGAGGACTGAGCTCGTGTATACAAGTTATATGATAGAGGCAATGAGGTGAGCACTGTGATATATAGGGTTATATGATTGAGGAGAGGAGCTGAGCTCTGTGATATATAGGGTTATATGATAACCCTATATATGAGACAGGCTGAGCTCTGTGATATATATAGGGTTATATGATAAAGGAGAGAAGTTGAGCTCTGTCATGTATAGGGTGGAGGGATAGAGGCTAAGCTCTGTGATATATTGGGTTATATGATAGAGGAAAAAGCTTAGCTCTGTGATATATAGGGTATATGATAAAGGAGAAAAAAGGCTAAATTCTGCCCATGTATGGGGGTTTAAGTGTAGGGATAAAGCTAAGCTCTTGCGATATATAGGGTTATTTTAAAAAGAGGAGAGGGGTTTTAAGTTTCTGTCATGTAAAAAGGGGGGAAAGGGATAGGGGTTAAAAAGCCTGTGATATAAAGGGTTTATTTTGAAAGGGGAAAAAAGCTAAAGCTCTGAAAATATGGGGTTTTAAAATGAAAAAGGGGAAAAAGGGCCGGGAGACTCTGTATATTTTTATGGTTTATGAAGAGGGAGAGAAATTTCTGAATTTTTCAAAATGTTTTTGGGGGTTTATGGGGTTTGGAGTATAATAAAGGGCTAACCCTCGTAAAATTTTATAAAATTTGGGGATTTATAAATTAGGGGTAAGGAGAAGTTTAGAGTTTGTCATGGGGTTTTTTAGAGTGGGGGGGATAGAAGTTTGAGCTCGGGTGAAAATTGGGGTTAATGAATAGGAAAAAAGCTTAGCTCTGGGGATATTTTAGAATTAAAAGATGGGGGGAGGGGAGCGGGAGCCTGTGATAAAATGGGGTTAAATATGATAGAGGAGCTTAGCTTTTTTATTTTAAAGGGTTTTATGTTTAGAGGAGGACCTGAAACTGTTTGAAAATTCCCCAGTGCCTACAAAAGGGAAAACAATGTTCAAAAATTTAATGTCAAATTATTTTCCTCTCTCTCGGGCCTTTTCCGATCCCGCAGCCTCCCCCCCTTCCGATCCCTGAAACCCCACGTTTCCCCTTTCCGATTCCCTGAAAATGCCACGCTCCCCTCCGACCCCTTGCAGCCAAAGCTCCCCCCGATCCCTGCGCCCCCGCTCCCCTCCGACCCCTGAAAGGCCAAAGCTCCCCCCGATCCCCTGCAGCCCCCCCCCGATCCCCTTCCGATCCGCAGCCACGCTCCCCTCCGACCCCTGCGGGCCCACGCTCCCCCTCCGACCCCTGCACCCACGCTCCCCCCCAACCCTGCAGCCACGCCCCCCCCCGACCCCTGCAGCGCCCCTCACCCCCCATCCCGCACCCCTCGCTCCCCTTTCCGACCCCTGCACCCCTCCCCTCCCTCCAAACCCCCTTTCCAGCCCTCGCTCACCCCAAACCCCCGAAACCCGCTCACCTCCGACTCTGAGCCTCGCTCCCCGGCAAAAAATCTCTGCTGCCCCTTTTTGATCCCTTTTCCACATTGCAAAAAGCGGATCCCATTTTTTTTTTTCCTATGGGGACTTTCCCTGGTTCTTTTAAAACCAACAAAAAAAAATGACAGGGTCAATTTCTAAAAACGATCCACAAAAAGCAGCAAAAAGGGAAAGCTCTAAAAATGCATAAAACGTTCCTCGGGAACAGCAATGCGTTTTGCACGGGAAAAGCTATGGAAATCAAAACGGATCCAAAAAAAATCGTGGGTGAACAAGCCCTTAAGGTTTAAATAAAAAATTTTTTAAACTGCTTTTGTTTCCCCCAACCAAAAATTTATTTTATATTGTGACACCTTGCCCCTTGTGAAGTTTCCAAAAAAAATTTTTTTTTAATAAAATTTTAAAACTTTTTGGTTTTTATTTTCAACACCCTTTTCGAACATATTTACATCGGTTTGGCCATGTAAATACGTTCCGAAATCATTTTGAAAATCATTTTTGAAAATAAGCCACTAAGTTTTGGCAGTATTTGTAACTGATTCCCAGGGGTTCACCATCTCCCAACATTGTAGGTTTTGGGTGAATCCTCCGTAAAAAAATTAAAACATGCCATTGTTTTTTTTTTCGTGGATTCCCGTCGCAATCCCCCGCGGCAATCCCCGAAAAAAACCGCGGGTTTGAAGACGACCCCGTATTTTCTATTGAAATAAATAAAAAAAAAAGGCTTGATTTTTTTTCTGACTGATTTGCCGACGGTTTTGCGATCCCCCAATTTTCCCGTCGGCAAATCCGCGGCAAAAATAAGGTGTGAAAGACCCCTTAGGGCACATTTTTCCAAAACACCCAAACCCCCAGTTTTTTTTTTGTTCTATTTTACAAAAAAAACCCAAATTTTTTTTTTTGTTTTTTTTGGTTGTAAATTAGACTGTTTTTTAAAAACCCCCAAAAAGGCGCATTATACCAGGCAAACACTTTTGTAATGCCCCCCCCAAAATTATGGTGCAACTGTGTCCCCCCTGTCGCGATATCCCCCTATTGAGGCCCTTAAAATTTTTTATCTGCCCCCGTCGGAAATGACCTCGATAGCCCACATACATATACTCCCCCCCAATGATATCTATGTGCTAGTTTTTGAGCAATGCCCCCCTTTTTGATAAAATGCCCCCTTTTTTGATAATGATGTGCCATTTTGGGCGCTTTTAAGTAATCTAGCAAGGTATCCCCTTTGACGCAATTTTTAGAAGCACAGACTTTCAGGCGCATTTTTAAACAATAAAACTCAAAAAACCCTGGCATTCCCCCCCCTTTTCGGAAAAGGGGTAAAACCCCCCTTAACAAAAAATTTTTTCGGTTTTTTTTTTCATATTGGGTTTCCCAAAAAGGTAAATTTATATTATTTTGATCCCTTTCGAAGCTGGCAGGCATAGATTGACTAAAGTTGGGTGGGTGCGCGGGTTTTTGGTGAATATAAAAGGTGGGGGAATAGGCCCGTTGCACACATTATCTTGTTGCTGGCAGGGGGTTACAAAAGAGTGATTTTTTTAAAAGGGTTGCAAAAAGGATGTTTTTATTGGTTTTTTTTGGGCAAGGATGGGTTTTTTTCGAAACCGTACGTTTTTTGTGGTGGTTGAAAGTATATTGTGAAAATAGGAAAAAAGGCAAAAAATTGTGAATAACAAATATGGAACTGCAAACACCAGTCCATCAAATAAAATCTGAAGCGGCTATGGGTGCACAAGAGCAGACCGATAAACCACAGTAAAAAGCACTCACCACCAAAAAAAGAACCATGTGCAAAACAATATTCAGTAAACCCTTTACAAAGGGCTTTTTGGGGGAAAAACAAATGTCACTGCACCCGCTAAAGAAGTTCATGGGCAAAAAGCTTCCATTTTCAGGACATACAAACTAAACCAAAACTGATTTCCAAAAAGTTGCCTTCTCCAAAGTCATGTTTTTCCCGCTTCCCTTTTCCCAATGGGAAAATTGGCATGTCAGGTGAGAAATATCAGAGAACAAACATCCTGCAACCATTGCTGAAAGAACACAAACTAGTGGTGACAGCACTATGGTCTGGAGAATGTCTTCATGGCATCTATCTATGTGGAAGGCACTCTCAGCCCATTTGGGTATAAATCCATCCTTGAAGATCATGTACATTAATAAATGCTGAATGTTTTCCTGGTATCTTCCAGCAGGACAATGCAACATGCCACATGACCAGAAATATCCGACATTGGTTGGAGGAGCATGAAAAAGACTTAGAATTACTCTCCTGGGCCCCTAACTTCCCAGACTTAAACCCAAATTCAGCATCTGTGGGACTGCCTTAATCTGTATGTTCCTTCTATGCACCTTCCCCCACGAACCCACCAGTAGCTGTGGGATGCAGTCAGCTTGGCTCCAGAAACCAGTGACAACCTACCAGGACCCGTTTAACTGCAGTTCGTGCTGCACACAGAGGTTACACGCTGCTGGTCATAATAATGTGACTCAACTGTGTATTTAAAATATCTTTAGACTCTAAAGGGCTAATATAGTTTTACCACCGAAAGATTAATCATTGTGTAATGAAAAGATATACAACATGTTTGTGTTACGAGTTTTGCCGTGGCTCGTCTGACGTGTCATCCTCTTTCCCCCTTGTAGCCAACCCACCGGGCTGTGGACACGCACACTCACCTCCCCAGCTAGTGTCTTCTGCTCTCCCTGCACGTCTCTGCCGGTGCTCTACTATGGGGTGTGCATACACTTGGCAATTCAAAAGGCCAGCGTGCACTGTTTACCTCCTTCTGCCAATCACTTCTAGCTATTTTTTGGAGCCTTCCTCCCAGTCCCCTGTTAGATTGTTGGTGCACTTTGGACCAGTTTTCGTGTACGATTCTTCTGGTTTCGACCTGCGGCTACATGTCCTCACTCCGCCTGAATTCCCCCTGTCCTGACCACCTGCTTGTGACTCTGACTCTATATGAACACCGCCTGCCCTGACCCTCAGATCATTGCCCGACTACATTTGCACTTAACCCTTTTGTACCACGCCCATCGCCACCGCAAGTGACCGGGTCAGGGCCAGCGACCTGGGAGTTCCCTTGCAACGAAGTCCAAGCCCCCGTGCAAGGGCTGAGGGTGCAGACCAGGAGCTCCTTAGACTCAGCTCCCTGTCAAGGCCCTACAAATCCGCAGTTGGCACAGAGGATCCACCCCTGCCATGCTACAATATGCACCTTATTTATAACTTATGCTTGTTGTCAATAAATGAGAACCCCCTTTTTTTCTCAAATTTAAACATCTGTCATGTGATGAACATATAGGTTCTTGGCTCGAAAGGAAACTGAGCTCTGATATATGCTACTGTTCTGTAACTGTCACGAGGTATACATCTGGGTGTCCATAATTTGACCAGGACATATTTTTAGCCACTGGAAATAAATACTGGAGATTCCCATTGATTGGCAGCAACCAAAGATCTTGAAAAGTGTTAGAAAGTGATTAAAAGCTAAATAAGTACCATAGTAAGTGGTACTAGTCATAGTACCCCTTTAATGAGCTTATATTTCTTTATATGTTATTGTTTTACTGTCACATATGACAATGTCATATTATTATGTCTGTTTTATAGTAAGGTTGCTAATTTGGGGATTTTGTACACTACAGAAATGTATTAAACCAAACCTAATACTTATTACAGAATGGAATAAAAAACCCACCTGATACAGAAGTCAGTGAAATCAGGCACAAAGCGGACAGGGTAGAACACACTCGTCTTTTGTTAGCTCTACATGTATATGCACGCACAGTTATTTCTTAGAAATCATGGAGCATAAAAGGAAAATGATACATGTCTCTCCTACAAAAATTAATGTAAGGTATCATTTCAGTTTTCTAAGCTGAATAAAATCCTCTTACTCTGTAGTTGAATGGCTTAGTCATTTTCAGGCACAATGTACACAGTGGAGACCCTTTTTTTTTCAAAACTATCTTCAATGGAGCAAAATTACAGCCAAACCTACATTCCCCTCTTAACTAGGATTTAATACTGCTAAAATTAAAATTCAAAATGATATGTTCCTAAAAAAACATGGGACAAGAAAAAAGCAAGCACTACGCTATACAAAAAAACCAGGGGCTTTTTTTAATAATTAGGAAAATATTTTTAAGGGGAAAATTTTACTTTTTCATCCAATTTTTTTTTCCCAATGCCTTATATGAAGCAACTTTGCAAGTAGTCTTAATTTAAAAAATTCTTTAATTTTTTTTATTTTTTAGTGCCTTTGCTGATCTAAAAATTTTTTTTTTTTTGGTAAAAAAAAGACTACAAAAAAAATCCCCCCTTTTAGTCTGATGTACTATATCATATTCCCTTTCATTTGTCTGCTGAATTTTACTAACCTACATTTAATAGGTTAGGCGCCGTTCACATGGCATTATTTGCATTTGTTCGTGGTATCTGTAGCGTGAGAAAAGATACCCCAACGCCAGAGGCCTAACTTCAAGCTCTTGGGCCCCTAGTCCCAAAAAGTAAAAGGGGGGCCCCCCAAGTTACCATTTTGCCCCTTACAAACTGGTATCTTTTTAAAAAGGCGGGGGGCCTTTTGGGACCCCCTCAGACTGCGGGGCCCCGGGAAAGCGACAACTACCGCTGCACCCCCTTTTAGCTATGCCCCCCCCAAATTTGCAAAACCCGCGTAAATGACCCAGGGTTTTTCCCAAAAAGGGGTCTCAAAAATGGGTTGTCAAACTATGTTTTTTAAAGCCCGGGGGCAACCCAAAGAAATGGTCAAGGCAAAGGGAGCAAAATTTCCCAGTTAAAACCCCTGGGTTTTGTTTTCATTAATCTTTATGGAGTCATGGTGACTACGAAGCTGTATTCTTTGGGGAACCCTTCCTCACACTACCTTACAAATACCCGCAAAATAAGAAAAATAAAAAAACATTGGGGGACAGAGGGGTTTGGAAATATAACTGCAGGACAAGATAGGGAAAAAAAAATTGGATTTTTTTGAACTTAACAAAATCCTTTTTTGTCAAAATTCATTTGGGGCCCACAGCACCTAGGGGGGCTGACACTAGGCGGAAAAAAACGTTTTTGGGCCCCCCCCCGGTGGACTAATCCCCCCCGCTGATCCCCAAGGCTGATCATTTTTTTAAAAAAGCTGTGGCCGAGAGGAAAACCCAAAAGGAAAAAGTTGGATCCATGGGGGAAAAAAAAATGAGGGAGGGCCCCTGTGCCCCCCAAATAAAATAGGACGAAAAAAAGGAAATTTTTTAAGGGTACGTACAAGTTTTTTCCTCGCCAAGGGTAAATTGGGGGACACAGCCCCTTGGGATTTTAAAACAGAAAGGCCCAGGGGGTTGGGGAGACAAAAGGGGAAACCAAACCAAAAAAATTAATCTCCCATGACAATATTAGCACACGGGCCCCCTAAGTAATTTTACGGGCCGGGGCCCCAAGGTAATGGATCTGGTAGAACTTAGAAAAAAGTATGAACCGAAGCCCAGGTGGCAGCTTTGCACACCTGTAAAGCCGAAGCTTGGTGCCAAACCGCCCAGGAGACACCAACTACTCGTGTGGAGCGAGCATTGACCCGAAACGGAAGGGGTTCCCCCATAGACCGAAATTGCAGACCGGATCCAGCTGGCAAAGGTGGCCTTAGAGGCCACCAGGCCCCTGCATGTGCCCTCCGGAATGACAAAGAGGGCTTCAGAGCGCCTAAAGGATTCCATAACTGAGAGGTAGATCTGAACGGCCCTGGCCACGACTAAACAATGAAACGCTCGCTCTCGAGGATGAGAGGACGAGGGGCAAAAAGAGGGCAGAACTATGTCCTCATTGATATGAAACAATTAAACCACCTAAGGAGAAAGGAAGGAACAGGACACAAAACAACCTTGTCTTTATGCAGAAACAAGAAAGGTGATTTGCATGATATAGCCACCAGTTCAGACACTCGGCGGACGGCGGTAATGGCCACCAGGAAGGCTACCTTCCATGCAAGTAAACGTAGGGAAACTTCCCATAGTGGCTCAAAGGGTGAAGACTGCATGGCCTTCAAAAAATGGCCTACAAACTGGAGGAACGGAATGCGCGACCCACTGCAAAAAGGTTTTGAGCAGGAGGCCAGCTTGCACTGAAACAAAACCGAGAGCGCAGAAATCTGACCTCTCAAGGAGGACAGGCTGAGCCCGGGCTCCAGGACTGACTGTAGAAAAGACAGCACCCTTGGAGTAGAACATACCAAGGGGCGAAATTTCTTTCAGGTACGGTAATAGAACCAGGTGGACTGAGGCCTGCATGCTGGAATTATGGTCATGATAACGGAACCTGACAAATCCTGAGATTTTAAGATCGTAGTTTCAAGAGCCATGGCGTGAAAATGCAGTACAGTGGGGTGGAGCAGAGGACCCTGTGATAGAAGATCTGGGCGTAAAGAAGGAGGCCAAGAAGCGTCCGCCAATAGGGCGACGAGACCCTCGTACCCAGACCTGCGGGGCCAATCCGTGGTGACGCAAACGGCTGGTATCCTCTTGGACTTGAGGTGCTTGAGCCCTCGAGGAAGAAGAGGCAAGGGTGGAAAGAAGCAGATCAGAGCAAACTGACCCCAGCGCAGACCAGCGCATCTACTGCTAGAGCTAGGGGATCCCTGGCCACATAATTTGGGAGTTGGTGACTGAGGCGAGACGCAAACAGATCGACGTCTAGCATACCCCACTTCTGGCAAAGAAGGCGAAAAACCTCTGGTAGAAGAGCCCACTCCCTGGAATTGACCGGCTCAATTGAGATGACTGGCCAAATTGCCGACAAGGGCCGTACTGGTGCTCTGCCCAGCGAAGAATCCTTGCAGCTTCCCAAAAAGCTGCCCGGCCTCTGGTGCCACCCTGAAGATTCAGATAAGCCACTGCCGTGGTGTTGTCGGACTGAATCCGCACTGGGTGCCCCCAGATAAGAGTGCCCCCAAATGCGAGAGCTCTAGGAAAATAGCTTGGAGTTCCAGCACATTGATCTGAAATCTGGATCCCCCGAGGGACCAGAGACCCTGAGTTATCCGGAAGCTGAAGACGGCGTCCCATCCCGATGCACTGTCGTCTGTGGTGATAATGAGCTATTGCAGAGGCAAAAATGACCTCCCTTGATGTAATGCAGGGGAGGCTAGCCACCAGACCAGGTCGGCTTGAACCTGGGGTTGCAGGTGAACCGTTGTGCCCAGGGATATTGGAGACCTGTCCCACTGAGACAGGATTGCCCGCTGCAGAGGGCAAGAAAGAAACTGCGCAAAGGACACCGCCTCGAAGGCGGTCCCCAACCTGCTGAAAACCCGCATACAAGTGCGAAGAGTATACGGGGTGCCATTTAGAAGTAGAGAAACGTCTGAACATAAGCGCTGGTCCTTCCCTGATGGAAAACACACTCTGGACACCTCAGTGTCCAGAATCATCCCCAGAAACGTCATCCTTTGTGATGGAATCAGACAGGGATTGTCAAAATTAACTATCCACCCGAAGCGCACTACAGTGTCTAGGGTGATCCTAATGCTGACCAGGCAGACGCAGTGAGATGGAGCCTTTACTAGAAGGTCATCCAGACAAGGAACAATGGTCACGCCACTGTTGCGAAGGATCACCATTAGGGATGCAAGGACCTATGTGAAGACCCCTGGTGTAGTTGTGAGGCCGCATAGCAGAGCTCTGAACTGACAATGCCGTGAGCCTACTGCGAAACACAGGAACCGCTGGGGGGCCTGGGAAATAGGGACATGCAGATAAGCATGCCTGATGTCTATAGCAGACAGAAAAATCTCTCTGCTCCAGAGAGGTTACCATTGACCGGAGCAACTCCATGTGGAAACTAGGAACTTGCACAAACCGATTGAGCTCCATGAGATCCAACACTGGCCTCACTGAGCCGTCCTTCATGGGGACAAAGGTTTGAAGGTTTGAATAAAAACCCTGAAAACACTCAGACTCGGAGACTGGCATAATCACTCCTTGCCGGAGAAGCAGGCGGGGAGGAAAGCTGAAACCGTGCTGAGAGCGAATCCTGTATCCTAAAGTGAACCTGCCAGATCTCCTGGAACTGGAGTAGACGGCCCCCCACCAAAGACAGATTTTTGGGTGGGGGCAAGCCCTCAAACCATGTGTGACTTGGGGGGAGGGGACTGGAGTGTTCTGCGAGACTGCCAGGACAATGCTGGTCTGGCTGTGAGGCACTTGGCTCCCGTGGAGCAGGGAATGTTCCCTTAGCTGGCCTGTAAGAAAAGCCCCGAAAGGGCTGAAACTGGGTGTGCTTACTAAGTGAATGATGCCGCACCGGCAGGCCCTGAGGTGGGGTGGGGTGGGGGGGGGGGAGGGAGTACTATGACCCCCTGTGGCCTGTGAAATAAACTCCTCCACATGCTTCCCAAAAAAAGCTTACTGCCAGAAAACAGAAGCACAACCAATAACTTCTTGGAGGCTGCCCAAAGACTAGGATTTTACCCATAGGGAGTGGCGAACAGCCACTGCATTGGCTGATGCTCTAGCCACTGAACGGGCTGACACAAGTGAAGTCTCACTGGAACTTCGAGGCCCATGAAAGCTGGGAAGCGAGATTCCACAACTCCTTCATGCAAGCTACAGCTGACAACCCTGCCTGTAGTAGCTTTGACCAGATGATGCAGGCTTTGCTGACCTGCGAAGAAGCAAATGCAGGTCGTAGGGCTGCCCCGGCCGCCCAAAGGCGAACTTACAAAAACCCGTGAAGACACCTGTCTGTGCTGCCACCCCGGACTGCTACGTCCGAGACAGAGATGGCCGTAGGCTACATGAGTCGGGTGACTAGGGCATCCCCTGATGGGACCCCCGACCCTGATTCTTCAGAAAAGGGGCGAAGAGTATAAAGCCATCTGGTAGGAAACAAACGCCTGACAGGATGTTTCCACTCCCTGGCAACCAGTTCTCAAACTCCAGGCGTGCAGGGAACACCAAATGCCGCCTGCCACATTTAAAGGAAACCTCCTCCTGGGAGGCTGAGACATCCTCATCCTTAACATGAAGGGAGTATCTGATAGCCCGGATAAGGGATTGGACTGCTGCTGCCATACCATCAACCCTGTCTGGCGCAAAACCAGAGTCAGGGAAGTCCCTAGAAGAGGCCATATCCAAGCCTGGAGTGGATCAGGGCTTGAACCTCTGCTGCCGTTCCATCATCTCTGTCTGGCTTGGAGTCAGAATCAGATGAGTCCCCACTTGAAGAAGCCGTATTCAGGCATGGAGCTTCTATCTCCGACCACTGTTTGATTGGAGAGAGCTCGGGTGATAACGAGGAAGAGAAAACTCTAACCCTCTTACGCGAACGCCCCATACCGGCTGCGCCGGGCGCCAGACTCTGGGTGATGCATGGCTGGGCAGCAAGCAGAGACAGCATATATTCTATGGTTGAAACCATAATATGGGACAACCTGAACAGGTCACCCACTGCTAGTGAGAGAGCCTTGGCTCCGCAGCGGACGGGAGAAGAGCAGCACAAAGAGCCCAAAGGGCACTGGGCTGGCCACACAAGAATTTCTTGTGGCCACGGGCGCAGGCGAAGTCGCCACTGCTTTGGATGTGGGTGGTTTTAACCCCTCATCCTTGGAAAGGGACATGGCTGCAAGATGTGCGGGGCAGGGATAGATGGACCAAGGAAGGCCAACTTACCACCCCAAGGAGCTGTGTCCTCCATGGAAACCAGGAGATGCAGAAAGCAGCCAGGATGCCGAACGCCAGAAAATGGCAATTAGGCTTCGTCTCAAACCCAGGCCCAGGCTGCCAGAGCTCCTGCCCCATCCTAGGAGGGGCCCGGACACATTTGGGGCCACTCCCGGGGCGTACAAGCCCAGGTGAGGGCGCGGCCTAGTTCCGGCCTAGGCCTCCAGAAGTCAGGGACTAAATTTAAACTCGCAGCCCGGTCGGTCGGTAAGGCCCTGGAGCGCCACCAAAGCGGGTTAGGAGAACCCGCGGCCCTTGGGAGGCCCCATCCAGTCCCCAGCAGCCAGTTCCATGCCCGGACATGCGGTACCGCATGGACGCTCCAAAACTAGCGCAGCAGGCCAAACATACCCTGCTGATTGGCACTGGCTACGGCTAAGCAGGGGAGCGTACCCCCGCCCTGCGAAGCCCCCAAGACTGGGAAAACAATCGCCGCTGGGGGGCCACAGGAAAACGGAATACCTGAGGCCCCAACTCGATAAAAAAGAAATGGAAAACCCCAGACTACCCCCAAACGGAGGAAGTCGGGGTACTCACCAATCCGACGTCTTCGGGCGTCGCCGCATCACCCCTTCTGTACCATGCACCCAGAGGCGAGGCTACCGGAATCTGTAAAAAGGCGGCGGAGGCGGCAGATGGGGATGGGTGAGTGGTGAAAAGGAAGGCCAGCCAGCTAAAGAACTGGCTGGGTTCCTGACGCCCTTAGGGTGGACAATGTCACGGTAAAAGTACGTGCTCTATAAAACTTTCCACAAGGTGAGAGCCAGAGGCTCGATCACCTTCCACCAGGTGAGAGCCAGAGGCTCGATCACCATTCCACAAGGTGAGAGCCAGAGGCTCGATCACCTTCCACCAGGTGAGAGCCAGACGCTCGATCACCTTCCACCAGGTGAGAGCCAGGCACTCGATCACCTTCCACCAGGTGAGAGCCAGGCGCTCGATCACCTTCCACTAGGTGAGAGCCAGGCGCTCGATCACCTTCCACTAGGTGAGAGCCAGGCGCTCGATCACCTTCCACTAGGTGAGAGCCAGGCACTCGATCACCTTCCACTAGGTGAGAGCCAGGCGCTCGATCACCTTCCACCAGGTGAGAGCCAGGTGCTCAATCACCTTCCACCAGGTGAGAGCCAGGTGCTCAATCACCTTCCACCAGGTGAGAGCCAGGTGCTCAATCACCTTCCACCAGGTGAGAGCCAGGTGCTCAATCACCTTCCACCAGGTGAGAGCCAGGTGCTCAATCACCTTCCACCAGGTGAGAGCCAGGTGCTCAATCACCTTCCCAGTGAAGCCAGGTGCTCAATCACCTCACCAGGTGAGAGCCAGGTGCTCAATCACCTTCCACCAGGTGAGAGCCAGGTGCTCAATCACCTTCCAACAGGTGAGAGCCAGGTGCTCAATCACCTTCCAACAGGTGAGAGCCAGGTGCTCAATCACCTTCCAACAGGTGAGAGCCAGGTGCTCAATCACCTTCCACCAGGTGAGAGCCAGGTGCTCAATCACCTCCTGGAAAGGAACAAAAAAATAACAAACACTGTAGAGCTGCAGAGCAGCATCTGCCTCCTACAGACACTAGGCTCAAAACTGATTAGCCTGGCGTCAGCAGGAGAGATATAGGCCACCGGTGCAGGCCCAACATGTTTGGTCCGCCTAGTGTCTGCCTCCTAGGGCAATGGCCTATACCCAAGGTGCTGTGTCCCCCAATGACATTGGCGAGAAATGGGGATTTCCTGAGGATTTGGTACAATTTTTCACCTGATCATCAACATATTCTGTATGTACAGAGGTATCCAAGGCAGTGGAATTCTTGATATTACTTAGCCCTCATTTAGCGATTGTATAAAAAAATAGACAGGACCAGACTACACCTAGTTGCGTTTAGGGTAGTCTGTTACTATGGAAACATTTGTTTGTCTGACTGACTATCAACTAAACACAAAAAGATAAACCATGATTAATAATAATAACTGCAAAAGGTGCTTTATGGTTTTCTTGAGATGCATTAATAAAAAACCATAATGATAAGGGTGAACCTTTCTTTTACATGTTTCTTTTACTTGGAGATAGGATATCAATTGCAACTGCTTCGGGATGAAAATTGTACAGGCTTTAACCCCACTACCATGGGTGATGCAAGACTTACACAAAATGTAGGCTACATTAGCGGAACCATGTCAGAGAAAGAAGACAGCCTATAAGCAGCATATCAACAAGACAAAGACATACACAAAAGCTTCCAAATTAAGGTGTATTAATAGCCTATGCTGCATTTTATAAGCGAGACAAGGCTGGAGTGATTCTTTAAAGTTTCATGCATGTAGCAGTCCGTATAGGACTTTTTTTGGCAAAGTGTATTCACTTACTGGTTTGGTGAAGTTAAGTTCCCTCATGACAGCTTTGAGATTCTCCTTGCGGTGCTGGAGATATAAACTTCGATCCCATGAGTGGTGAAATGGGGGCCTTTCTGCAGAGCCTGCAGGGTAGGAAGATGATAAGAATTGTGTATACTTCAGCCAGGATCCCATCTACAGTTGAAACCAGAAGTTTCCATACACTATATAAAAAGACACATATTCATGTTTTTCTCACTATCTGACATAAAATCAGAACAAACCTTACCCGTTTTAGGTCAATTAGGAACCAAAATTATTTATATTTGCCAAATGCCAGAATAATGAGTGAACATTTTTTATGCATTTTTATTGCTTTCTGCAAAGTCAAAAGTTTACATATATTTCATTAGAATTTGGTAGCATTGCCCTTAATCTGTATGACTTGGGTAAAACGTCTTGGATATCCTTCCACAAGCCTCTCACAACAGTTGGTAGGAATTTTGGCCCATTCCTCCTGACAGAACTGGTGCAACTGAGACATTTTTGTAGGTCGCCTTTGTCGCACCTGCCTTTTCGGCTTTCCCTATAAATTTTCAGTAGGATTGAGATCAGGGCTTTGTGATGGCCACTCCAAAACATTGACTGGGTTATCCTTAAATCACTTTGTAACCAGTTTGGCAGCATGCTTCGGTTCATTGTCCTTTTCTCCCAAGCTTTAATTTTCTGGCTGATGTCTTGAGACGTTGCTTCAGTATTGCAACATAATGTTCTTTCCTCATGATGTCATCTATTTTGTGAAGTATTGCAACATAATCTTCTTTCCTCATGATGTCATCTATTTTGTGAAGTGCACCAGTCCCTCCTGAGGCAAAACAACCCAACAACATGATGCTGCCACCGCCGTGTTTCACAGTTGGGATAGTGTTCTTAGGCTTCCATGCTTCCTTTTTCCTCCAAACGTAACAATGGTCATTATGGCCAAACAGTTAAATTTTAGTTCCATCAGACCACAGGACATGTCTCCAAAAATGTATATCTTTGTTCCTGTGTGCATTTCCACACGTTAATCTGGCTGTTTCTTTTGGGGTAATGGCTTCTTCCTGGCAGAGTGGCCTTTCAGTCCATGTTGATGCAGTACTCGTTTCACTGTGGATTATGACACAACCTTACCAGTTTCCACCAGCATCTTCACAAGGTTCTTGTGTTGATATGCACATGTCGGACCAAAGCACGTTCATCTCTGAGACACAGAACCCATCTCTTTCCTGAGCGATATGATGGCTGGACATTCCCATCTTGTTTGTACTTGCGTATAATTGTTTGTACTGATGAACGAGGCCCCTTCAGGTATCTGGAAATTGCTCCCAAGGATGATCCAGACTTGTGCAAGTCCACAATTCTCTTCCTGATCTCTTAGCTGATTTCTTTTGACTTTCCCATGATGTTACACATACTGTATAAGCAGTGTGTTTCTGGTGTGCATTAAAAAATACATCCACAGGTGTGTCTCTAACTCAGATGTTACCAATTAACCTATCAGAAGCTTCCATACACATGTCATCATCATATGGGCTGTCCCAAATTGTTTAAAGGCATAGTAATCCTAGGGTATGTCAACTTTTGAATTTGCAGAAAGTAATAAAAACACCTTAAAAAATTCTCTCTCTCATTATTCTGGCATTTGTCAAATATAAATAATTTCGGTTCCTAATTCACCTAAAACGGGTAAGGTTTACTCTGATTTCATGTGAGATAGTGAGAAAAACATGCATATGTGTCTTTTTATATAGTGTATGTAAACTTCTGGTTTCACCTGTATCTGCAACCAATGCATAAAATAGAAGACTTATACCTAGCATACCTGTCTCCTGCTTGATGCTACATGGTTTTCCAATGTGAGTGACAGGTGACGGAAAGCCCCGCTCGTTCTGAGTAAGTGTTAATTTCAGGCCAGTCATCTTATCTCCAATAGGTTCAGACAAGTTCCAGAATTCACTTCCAACATGCTGACCCTTTATGGAAAAAAAAAAGTTAAGCTTCCTGATCTGAGTAATTCATTCCTTAAAAATGGCCTGAACCCACCTTGCCCTGCTCCAGAGCTGGGATACAGCGGTCTATCAAGTCTTTTTCCTCCTGAACTCTACGGAAATCTTCAGAAACATTCATCAGAAGCTGCTCTCTGGGTTTGCAAAGCTGACCTGCCTCAGGAAAGACATATAAAGAATAAACTATGCAGTTAGAGCAGAGAAGCATTACAAGGTTGCTGAGAATATACATTTTTCCCATTTCGACACACAAGAAATATTCATTCTGCCAATAACTGGCTGAAGAAGGGTCACTGCTGCGCCAAGTGGTTGACTGAGTGGGCATTTCCTGCGTGTTAAGATTGGAGCAGGAACAGGAGATCAGGCGTGACTTGGTGAGTGCTGGCATGGCTGTGAAACGGGATCAATGGGATCAGCAATGCTTCTTTACTTTTTTTAAACACAGTCTGCACATTTTAGAAAAAATGTATACAATGGATACCCCTTTGAGGAGTTGTTCGGTTCTGTTTTTATTTTTGTAAATTAGGCTCACTATGGGAGTTTATAGATGGCAGTTAGGATAATAGGCAACAATTTTATATTAAGAGGCTAATGTTCTACAGTTCGTGTTTTAGGCAGGATACATTGACCAATCACCAATGTCAATATTTATGTAACAATGATTAAAAGAAATCATACTGGATTGAGAATAGATGTAATAAAACAATGGGGTAGAAGAAAAAAAACCATTGTTTTATTACATTTGTTCTCAATCCAGTATGATTCCTTTTAATCATTGTTACATAAATATTGCTGCCTAACATGAACTGTAGAAAATTATCCTCTTAATATAAAATTGTTGGCTATTATCCTAACTGCCATCTATAAGCTTGTTATGTGTTCTGTTATCCGAACTAGTGGCCAGTTATTTAGGCTGCTTCCTGTGTCACGGTGATTCCAGCATTTCTGTTTGTGCTGGTTAGACACAGATCAGCTGACAGTCACGTGACATGACACGTCGCCGGGACCGGATGTTCGGGCGCTGTGGATAAGCGCCCTAGAGCTTAAAAGCCGGCGTTCGTGTGCACGGCTGCAGCTCTCAGATTCATCTGAAATGGTGGCGTCTTATCCTGGGCGCACTTTACAAGCTTAAAATCAGGGCGTATCCTATGCATTCTCTGCTCTTACAAAGACAGTGGTGCCTTACCTGGGGCGCATTGTAAGGGCGAGGTGGGGCGCACTGCATACTTCCCCCCCTTTTGGTAGGAGAGACGTAGCCTCATCTTGGGCATCTCTACACAGCATGAGAAGAAGCGTATGCTGTATCGGCGGGTCGTAAGTAGAGACCTGGGCATAACTTGTTTTGTATCTATTATGCTTTCTCTAGCTGAAGGGGGCATTTCATTTTGTTACGTTCTAACCCTGTACAAGTAATTTCGTGGGCACTTTGGAGCTTTCTAAGTGGACTATACTTCTATGCAAATTGTGTGTACGTTTGACTTGAATTGTTATTGAGAGAATTTTTCCCTAGCTGAATCCATACATTGGAACTTCTATCTATACTTCAAAACATATAGTTATATTTCAACGTATGAGTAATATATTGTTCTCTTTTTTGCAGGTATATATTAATATGTGAATAATATCGAGATCATCTGTTGTCTCTCGTTTTATTTTTAGGATATATGTAAATCTACAAGCATACTCCTGTTTTGCGAAATATTTAAATGTGCCACGACATAGTTTTGCATACAAGGTCTTTGCTCTCTTTTTGGGTTCCATGTAAAACAAAGTATTGATATATTGGATGGTCCAGGTTGATGCTAGTATTTAGTTTGACACTTTTTTCACTTGGTGTAGGCGTTATTATTGGGGTAGTGAACCTTTGTTGGGCCATATTTTGGTCCTTTTAATATATATTTTAGACCCTAATTGTCTACTTAAAGCCCTTTATCATTCCCCTGATGAGATGCCGAAGGGGGCATCGAAACAAGTTGGGATTTTTTTCTATAGTCTATAGGGTCAGTCAGTGTTAGGGAGAGGTACATGATGGGAACGCCCTCATCAGGGCGATATCTCCCGGGGTTAGGCCTTAGGCCCCGTTTCACAACGGCTATTTGCCGACGGATTGGCGCCGTATTCCGCGCCGGATTTGCGCTTCA
Organism: Phyllomedusa bahiana; assembly: GCA_025379985.1. Lineage (NCBI taxonomy): Eukaryota > Metazoa > Chordata > Amphibia > Anura > Hylidae > Phyllomedusa > Phyllomedusa bahiana. Next base: position 11,644 of record JAODAL010001284.1, on the reverse strand, counting down.
ATACGCGCCAATCCGTCGGAGTCATTACGGTAATCCCACTGCTCTCATAGAGAACAGTGGAATCCGTCGCTCCTCCCCGCTCGGAAAAATCCGCCGCGGGGGGAAAGTGACATGCACATTTTTTTACGGCGCGGACCGCCCGTAAACAATGCATTGTCTATTTGGGGGCCCGGGAGCGGCGCCCCCGCCGCGCTCGGCCCCGCCCCCGTCCCGCCCCCTAATTCACGGCGGATTTGTGCGCTCATACGGCGCACCAAATCCGCCGTGAATAAGCCGTGTGAACACGGCCTTAGAGTCAATCAGGCCCAGTAGGGTGACATCAGGGTAGCGTTGCCCCTGTTCATTTTGGCCTTCCCTTTTCTCTCCCTTCCTTATGTTATTATGGTTTTTCACTATATGTGTGTGTCATTTTTGCTATTTCTTTCTAAGTCTATTAATAAAAGTTAAGTTTTATATCAATGATCCTTTGTTTGTAGGGTAACGTATTATAACACCATAAATTCCTTCATTAATAAAGAAAAAAGGAATTTCCAAGCCAAAATTATTTGTATATCACATGAAGTATGACAAACAACAGACCTATGTGCACATCTACACACACCGGCCACTTTATTAGGTACACATGTCCAACTGCTCGTTAACACTTAATTTCTAATCAGCCAATCACATGGCGGCAACTCAGTGCATTTAGGCATGTAGACATGGTCAAGACAATCTCCTGCAGTTCAAACCGAGCATCAGTATGGGGAAGAAAGGTGATTTGAGTGCCTTTGAACGTGGCATGGTTGTTGGTGCCAGAAGGGCTGGTCTGAGTATTTCAGAAACTGCTGATCTCCTGGGATTTTTCACACACAACCATCTCTAGGGTCTACAGATAATGGTCCGTAAAAGAATAAACATCCTGTGAGCGGCAGTCCTGTGTGCGGAAATGGCTTGTTGATGCCAGAGGTCAAAGGAGAATGGGCAGACTGGTTCGAGCTGACAGAAAGGCAACAGTGACTCAAATAGCCACCCGTTACAACCAAGGTAGGCAAAAAGAGCATCTCTGAACGCACAGTATACGGCGAACTTTGAGGCAGATGGGCTACAGCAGCAGAAGACCACACCGGGTGCCACTCCTTTCAGCTAAGAACAGGAAACTGAGGCTCCAATTGCCCAAGCTCATCGAAATTGGACAGTAGAAGATTGGAAAAACGTTGCCTGGTCTGATGAGTCTCGATTTCTGCTGCGACATTCGGATGGTAGGGTCCAAATTTGGCGTCAACAACATGAAAGCATGGATCCATCCTGCCTTGTATGAACGGTTCAGGCTGGTGGTGGTGGTGTCATGGTGTGGGGAATATTTTCTTGGCACTCTTTGGGCCCCTTGGCACCAATTGAGCATCGTTGCAACACCTTGTGGAATCTATGCCACGAAGAATTGAGGCAGTTCTGAAGGCAAAAGGGGGTCCAACCCGTTACTAGCATGGTGTACCTAATAAAGTGGCCGGTGAGTGTATGTGACAAGGAGGCAGACCTAAATTAGATATGAGTAAATTATCACCCAGACCAATAACAGGCATGTACTGATGCGGACAAACCTATAGGTCGTCATTCAACGGGAATATCAACTTAGGAATGTTAGTTCATCTTACCTGAGCATAAGTGTATACTTACTCAATTTCCCATAATTGGTCTCTTCATAGGCCTGTAAACACTATGTATGATAGTGCGAGATGTGCAGACAATCCTGCGACTGCAAGAAACACCGCTGCCTGTCTCTGCTATCTGCTGTGTGCAGAATCTCTAGTGTATGTCTGTTAGATGCAGCTTCATTAAAAGGTTGCCCAGAATTTACATTTTTCACTTCCTCCTCCTGTCTCAACATACTACAATTGCCCATTCAAGCGATAACTGGCTGAGCGGGGTCACTGCTGCAGAAAGTAATTGCCTTAGCGGTCATGTCCTGTGTGTTGAGATGGGACCAGGAAATGGAGATTCTTCAAAGCACATGGGTCAAACTCAAGGCCTGCCACATCACTTTATTTTTCCCACGATAGCTTAGACACAGCAAGCAGGGATGGAGGAGGTCTAGACACAGAAGGACCGGCTCTCTACTTTGCCCAGAGGACCCAGCCAATTCATGACAGAGATACCAGCAATAAACACTCATGCCATCCTAGAGTGGCTTCCAGGTCGTTGTTCTAGCAACTGGATATGCGGGACCTTAATAATATGGAAAGACTATCTACTATTATCTGAGAATTATAAACGGAAGAAGGATTGTTGCACAAAATCTCACTATCTGCTATTTATGTGCTATTTTTATACTGGTGTTCTACATCTTCAGTGACATGGATTAATAAGAATTTTTCACGAGCAGATAGCACTGATTGGTTTGCTGACTATTAAAGAAGAATGCTCACAACAGAGAGTGGTGGCAAGAGCGCAGAGAGCGGCGCCATATTGAATTCATAGCTCTGGCACACAACTCCATACCGCTCTGACAGACCTAACCAGGCACCCCAGCCACCTTCCAAGGCTCTCCAGTGGCCGTAATGCTGATGTCACCCTGGGTGAGAATGTGTTTGACACCACTGTTTTAAAGGTTGTAAACTGAAATCTTTCAACTTTAGGCATCATGTACATTGGCTGTTAATTGTAACTGGGAACTAGTAGAGGGTCTTACTATACAAAGGCATAACACATTTTTGTTTGTATCAGTTCCTGTATAGATCGGTTAGTAAAAAAAAATGAAGGCATGCTCCACAAAAATGATGTTTGTTGACAGCCATACAATAGACTACAGGGCTCTAATATCAAGACTTTCTCCAAAGCACTTTGGACTCTCTGCTATCCATACTGACCAGAGAGTTCAGCAGTCACCAGAAGACCCCACAGAAAATGTTAAACTAACGGGATAATGAGTGGAGCTGCCTCTTCCTCAGATTCATGTGGTGCTGCCAGTTATTCAGAGCATTGTCCTGCTTCTGTCGATATGTGAAAACTTCTTTCTTCTGCTGGAGTTTCCCGTCTCCATCATATATTTCAAGAATATCAAACTGTGGTCCATCTGGTATAAGCTGAGCGACCTAACAACAAAGAGTATCCAGAATAATTATCAATGAAATTATACTACAGCATAAATGCTGAGATACCGAAGATGTGATTATTCAATGTTGTCCGGGTTCAGAATGCTTCTGTTCTTGTGCCCGATTACCTTCCACCCCCATATGTTTATATTGCAGTAGGACGTGGCCCTCTCATGCATTACATAGACAGTATGGATTTTACCGAGCGCTGTATATTGCTTGATTTTTCCTGCAGAATTGTTGAAAACTAAATAAGGACACATGCACCAGTTGTGACATCAGCCCAGCCTACTATACGTTCCTTAAAGTCAACCTTTTGACACCATATTCTAACTTCAGGCTTTCACATCTAAAACACCATGGTTAAAATTTTTAATTGGACATGATAGGATCTCCTTACTAGGAAACTTGGACCCAACTTTTGTGGCGAGTTGAGTGTGTTCCACATACTGGGCATGGGACCTTATTTTTCAATTAGATATACTTTTTAGGGTAGAGGCTAATGATGGTTATTTAATTAGGACATATCTGGTGGCTGTGGCTATGCTGATTTAGAGCTCTATATCAGAAAAACTAAGAAAGATGTAAGGACTTTTGGACCTTTTAAGAATTAAAACAAACTGAGTACAAATTATGCTGCTATGTCATATTACTAGAATATCCGGCTTTACTCAGACCTTCACTGAACAGGAAGTGGTGCATTACTAAGCACTATGATATCCCTTACTCTATAAGAAATACCTCTATAGGCTTAGAGAGAACCTGTCACATATATTATGCCCCCCTTGCTGAGGGCCGCACAAGCTAGTGACAGACTTGCCGTTTCCAGCGCTGTGTCCCTTATTCTGTAAGATCTTGTAGTTTCAGAGTATTTAATGCTCAAATCTGCAGTTTTCAGCCAGAAAAGAGTCATTCAAAGAGCCAGTTTTTTCAAACCCCGCCCCTTTTCAACTGATTAACCTATTACTTTGAATAGCTAGAAACATGTGAATAACTGTCAGTGGGAGGGGCTAGCACCTATTCATGAATGTGATAATGGATAATGCTCTAAAACTACAGCATCTTACAGAATAAGGGACAGAGTGCTGGGAACAGCAGGTCTGACACTAGCTTGTGCTGTCCTCAGCAAGGGGGGCATAATCTATGTGACAGGTTCCCTTTAAAGGGGTTTTCCACAACTTTTAAAAACCTCCATTTCACCTGTCACTGTGCGAAAGTAAAAAAGTAACCCATTCACGTTCCTCCCATCACCACGGTTCCAGCGTTGCCAAAGCTCAAGTGCCTCCCCATCCCCCCGATTCCCTTACTGACATAATGTTCATGGATCCCATAATGCTGCAACCAATCTACATGTACAGTATGTGACCACAGAGGTTTGTGATTGGCTGCAGCATCATGTAATCCATGAATGTGACATCATCGGGGAGAGATCGGAGCAGAACACTACAACTCTGGCATGACTGGAACACTGGTCACAGGAGAGGCAAGTATGGGTTTATTTTCTATTTATTTCCATCGTGGAAAACCTATTTTTTTTTTTTTTTTTTTTTAAATCAGATAATTTTTATTAAACAATTAATGCAGATATATATAGAACGTCTCTTACCATTATTTTTACATCGGAACATACATATACAATCATTTTGCTTTTTAGATAAAAAACACTAGGATATCATGAATATGTCCCATACCATATATCTAGATAAGTGCTTTCAGCAGTATTAGCATAAACCTACAAGAAAACCCACCCATCCGTGGAAAACCCTATTTAATCATGAAAACCCCCAGTTTTTTAAAGGGAACCTATCACATGGTTGGCCCCCCCTTCTGGGGGCACCCAACACTAGTGTCAGACCTGCGGGTTCCCCCGGGGCGGGGGCCCCTTTAAAATTCTTAAGTTTCACATTTTTAGAGCATTTACCCCTCAAACCCTTATTCATGAGTAGGTTTAGCTCCCCCTCCCCAAAGGAAAAGCCCTCCCAAACATTTTTTTTCCACTTTTTTTCTCCCTACAAAGAATTGGGGTTTCTTTTGGGGTGGGCGGGGCTACCCGGGTGGGGGGGGTTTTGAAAAAAAATTGACCCTAAAGGGACCTTCAAAGACTCTTCGCTGAAAACTGCAATTTGAGCTTAAATAAAACAAAAACTACAGCATTTTACGAAAAGGGGAAAAAAGCGGGAAAAACACGGGCCCAACACTAGCTGTGCTGCTCTCAGAGGGGACATAAACCCATGTGACGGTCCTCTTTAACGTAGAAGGGGTGGGAAAACCCTCCCATAATTTTAAAGGGCCCGTCCCATTGGGATAATAGGGCGATTAAAAATGAAATGTGCGGGACCGTTTCTTGCGGGGCTGTCCGACAAAAAAACTTAGTTGGGGCCCCTCTAAATCAGTATCTTTTTAAAAGTACTACAAACCCCTAAAATTTTTTTAAATATTGAATTTTAAAACTTTTCAAAGGGAAAAACACTTAAAATGTGACACTTTTTTTTTTTCCCGGCAACAAAGTAGTCAGTGTACACTTGTATAACAGTGGTAAGTGAACTTGGGGGAAAAATGTAGAAAAGAGGCCCCCAAAACCCGTTTTCAAGGCACGTAAAAAGTTTATAGCTACCTGAATGAATTTTAAACCCGTCAAAAAACCCGGCTGGGGGTATTCCCCCGCCCCAATTTTTTTAGACACCTAATTTAGGCACATACCCCAAAAAAAAATAGGTGCATAGCATATTAATGCTAACATATTTGAGCGCCTAATTTAGGTGCTGCATTCAAAAGTGTTGTACTTGGCATAAAATGCGCCTAGTTTTGGTGTATGACAGTTCATTTATATAGAGAATAGGGCGTCAACAGTTTTTTGGTATAAAATATAAATGGGACATGTCGCCCTTTGTGTGTCCTCAAAATAACTCAACACACAGCCATCAATATCTAAACTACTGGCAACAGAAGTGAGTACACCCCTAAGTGAAAATGGACAAATTGGTTCCAAAGTGTCAATATTTTGTGTGGCCACCATTATTTTTCAGCACTCTTTTGGGCATGGAGTTCACGAGAGCTTCATAGGTTGCAGCCACTGGAATCCTCTTCCATTCCTCCATGACGACATTACAGAGATGGTAGGTGTTAGAGAACTAGTGCACATCCACCTTCCTTTTGAGGAAGCCCCACAGGTGCCCAATAGGGTTTAGATCCGGAGACATGCTTTGCCAGTTCTGCACCTTACCCTCATTTTCTTTAGCAAGGCAGTGGTCATCTTGGAGGTGTGTTTGGGGTTGTTGTCATGTTGGAGTACTGCCCTGCAGCCCAGTTTCTGAAAGGAGGGGATCGTGCTCTGCTTCAGTATGTTACAGTACATGTTGGTATTCATGGTTCCCTCAATGAACTGGAGCCCCCAAGAGTCAGCATCACTCACTCATGTAACCCCAAACCATGACACTCCCACCACCTTGCTTGACTGTAGGCAAGAAACACTTGTCTCTGTACCCCCATTACTCGCCACATACGCTTGACACCGTCTGAACCAAATAAGTTTATCTTGGTCTCATCAGACCACAGGACATGGTTCCAGTGATCCATGTCCTTAGTCTACTTATCTTCTGTTTGCAGGCTTTCTTGTGCAACATCTTTAGAAGAGGCTTCCTTCTGGGACGACAGCCATGCAAACCAATTGGATGCAGTATGAGGGATATGGAATGAGCACTGACAGGCTGAACAGCCCACTCTTAACCTTTGCAGCAATGCTGGCAGCACTCATACGTCTATTTTGAAAAGACAATCTGGATAGGACGCTGAGCATGTGCACTCAACTTTTTTGGTCAACCACGGTGAGGCCTGTTCAGAGTGAAACTCATCTTGTTAAACTGCTGTATGGTCTTGGGAACAGTGCTGCAGCTTAGTTTCAGGGTGTTGGCAATCTTCTTACAGACTAGGCCATCCTTATGTGGAGCAAAAATTATTTTTTTTCAGGTGCCATGTTGAACTTCCAGTGACCAGTATGAGATAGTGTGAGAGTGATAACACCAAATATAGAACACCTGCTCCACATTCACACCCAAAACCTTGTAACACTAACAAGTCACATGACACTGTGGAGGGAAAATTACTATTTGTCCATTCTCACTTAGGGGTGTACTCACTTTTGTTGCCTGCAGTTTAAACATTGATGGTTGTGTGTTATTTTGAGGGCACACCAAATTTACACTGTTGTGTCATATCTTCAGTGTTGTCCCATGGAAAGATATAATCCAATATCGTGAGATACTGTATATATAAACGATTTGTAATAAAAATGGTCGTCGACACATTTGACTGTGCCAATCCTTAGGGGGCGTGTCACACCATATTCACAAGATTAGACACGTTTATGAATGTTGCTCAACAGAATGTGGGGCAAAAACAGACCACTAATCCATGCCATTTTCATACTGGTGTGGTTCTGTGACCATAGTACTTCTGATATGCCAGATTTATGAAACGCCGGGCGATACCTTCATACATCCTGACATATGACTCCCTAACGAGAATGAATGTACTAGACTTACCATACAAGTAATAAACAATATTGACATATGTGCACTACAATCGTTGTGGCTACATGATAAGAAGTGTGGTTTATCATGAAGAGGCTTGGCTTATTATACGAAATTGTGTTCAAAATTTTGGCACAATTCCTGTCTTAAATCAAGCCAACTAACAAAGGGTGTAAAATTATGCATCAATATCTAAATATGTGACAAATTTTTTAAATAGCATGAGCCACGGTGATTAAATTGCTCTATTCTTAGATGGTCTTGTCTAAGTTTGCACTGCTTAAGTATTAGACAGGAAAAGTATAACCTTAGAAACTTGCCTGTAAGTCCCCTCTTGCAGTGGCTTCTTGGCTGAGCTCGTGTAAAGTCCCTAGAATGTTGTGCGGCAGAAGCTGACCACGGGTGTCACACAAAGGGACTTCTGCCCCTGAAACAAGAATATAACCCTACTATGAGGGAAATTCCTGCAAAGCATACACTTACTTTTTGCACCATTTTTACATCTTTAATATTTCTTGATATATCTTTTGACAGACGGGATAAATATTTTTACACAACTAAATAATTTAGTGATGGATTTAACGGACCCCAATCAGTTGTCTACAGATTTGCTTTCAGTACCTTACTAACTGTTCAAGGTTTACCTGCTTGGGCCCTCAGGATCCATTAAGTGTTGCTGCTACTTCTGAGTGTTTCCCCGAACTGTGATGATCATGACCACCCACTTCCTTCGAGATTGCCCTGTATTTAGCTCCATCCATCTTCCCATCAACGCTGACCAACTTCCCAGTCCCTGCTGAAGTAAAGCTTCCGCACAACATGATGCTACCCAACCATGCTTCACAGTGGGGATGGTACGTTCAGGGTCATGTGCAGTGTTGGCTTTCCTCCACACAGCATTTAGGATTAAAAAGTTCAATTTTGGTCTAATTTGACCAGAGCATCTGCCTCTACATGCTTGCTGTGTCCCCTACATAACTTTTTGCAAACTGCAAACGGTACTTCCTATGGCTTGCTTTCAAAAAGGTGTTTCTTTTTGCTACTTTACCAAAACAGCCGGAATTGTGGAGTACAAGACTAATGGTTACACTGTGCACAGATTCTCCCACCCGAGCTGTGAATCTCTACAGCTCCTCCAGAGTGATCCTGGGCCTCTTTTATTCTCTAATTTGTGCTTTCCTTGTCTGAACTGGCAGTTTAGATGGACGGTCCTGTCTTGGTAGGTTAGCAGCTGTGCTATTCTACTTCCATTTATGGATGATGGATTGAACAGTGCTCCGTGATATGCTCAGAGCTTGGGTGATTTTTTTGAAACCTAACCATGCAATACACTTTGCCACAACTTTTTTTCCTGAGCGGTCTAGTGTGTTCCTTGGTTTTCATGATGCGGTTTGTTCTCTAATGTTCTCTAACAAACCTCTGATATCTTCACAAAACAACTCTAGTTATGTTTATAATAAAATACATACAGATGTACTCTATTTAGTAATTAGGTGACTTCTAAAGGCAATTGGTCACACTAAATTTAAGTATCAGAGAACAGAGGGCTGAATACATATGCACACCACACTTTTCAGATTTTTTAATTTGCAAAAATTTGGAAACGTACATATAATTTTCTTTACACTTCAAAAATACTTGCTATTTTGTGTTGTTCTATCACATAAAATATCAGTAAAATGCATTTAGGTTTGTGGCCGTAATGTTTAAAAATGAGAAACAGTTTAAGGGGGATGAATACTTTTGTAACTCATGAGACTACATGCATATAAGCATTTCTTGCTATACCTACAGTAATCTGAGAGGAATCTACCCTGCCATTAAGGAGTTTTTCTCTCTGTAATTGTATTAGACTGTCACGCTAATAATCATAAAAAAATACTGCCAAAACCTCTAAAAAATTGTTCTCCAGGAATATTAATTTTAACAAAAATACCCGACGGAAATATCCCTATAAGAAAAAACAATAGAAATGTAGGTTTGGTCCAGTTAATAACTAGTAACTAGTTAATAAAACCTCTCCACTGAAAAAGAGGTATCAAATTATGGGAAGCTACTCAGTTGCAATTACTGCCGCTAACAATTGTGCCAGCATAACAGATATGGATATTGGAGAACATATTTATTAAATAAATTCAGTAATAATATGAAAAGTCTGTTTACTAAGGTTCATGTGATTTAATGATTAAAAAACATATAAAGGATGGGGCAGGTCATTTTTCTTAGGGTCAGCAGTACATAGAATATCACTGTGGCCTACCAGAAAATGCCTCGACTTTGCTTGAAGATTCAGGCGGCACTGGACGAGCAACAAGCAGTCGCCTCTTTCTACTCTGCTCTTGATCAAGATGCTTCCGAATTAAGATCTGTTTTCGTACAGGAGCTTTCTGTTCTTCTTTAGGGCGTCGTGGAGCGTGAAGCTATGAGATGAAAAAGGTAAATACAAGCTTATCAAATTGACAAAGCAAATGCTATTTGTCTCCCTGTAAAGGACAATTTTGAAAATGATAAAAAGCTTAACCCCTTAATGACCAGACCTGAGAAGGCCATAATGCCCAGATACATTTCTTGGTTTATGCCTCTGCATTTTCAACAGCCCTTTGTTATTTTGTATGACGACTTACGCAGGAGAAGTTGCATTTTTTTTCGGGGTAAAATTTGGGCCCATTCTTTAAAAAACTTTTTAATATTTTTTAAATTTTGGAAAAAAGTCCCCCAAAAAAAATTTTTTCCTTTAAAAACCTTTTAAAAAGGGGAACCCACCCAGGTTTTTAAAGCTCCCTATCTGAAGCGGATGTGATGGGGGGAAAAAGAAGCTGAGCTCTTGAAATATAGGAGACCACGACTGGGGGCAAGTTCCAAAACGGCTGAAGGGGGCCCATGCATATCCCTTTGGGGTGCTATTCTTGCTTTGAATCAATGCTATCCTCCTTGTGTCCCCCTTTTTTAAACCCTTAAGGGGGAAAATTAAATTTTGGGAAGTTTTTTTAAACCAAATTCGGTTTTCCGGAAAAGGGCTGGTTTCTTTTCACTTTGTGGTTTTTCCGGTGAAAAATAGGGTTATGGGAAATAGAGAAGAAGAAGCGAGCTATGGATATTTTGGTTTTATTTTAATAGGGGGGGGGTGCTGGGGCTCTGGTATTAAGGGTTTTATAAGAGAGGGAAAGGCTGAGCTCTGTGATATATTGGGTTAAATGATAGGGGAAGAGAAGCTGGCTCTGTGATATATGGGGTTATAAAATGGGGAGAGGGGCTGACCCTTCTGGGGGTTAAAAGGGGTTAAAATTTTTAAAAGGAGAAACCTGAGCTCTGTGAAATACAGGGTTAAAAGGAAAGGGAGAGGACCCGAGCCCCGGATATTTTTGGGTTTTATATGAAAGGGGAGAGAACTGAGCCCTGTGATAAAAAGGGGGTTTTATATATAGAGAAGAAAAGCAGGCCTGGGTAAAAAAGGGGTTTATAGGAAAGAGGAAGGGCTGAGCTCGTGATAATGGGTTTTTATATAAGAAAAAGAAGAGTTTAGCTCGGGAAAATTATAGGATTATTTAAAGAAAAGGAATCTGACTCGTGATTTTAAACGGTTATAGGATAGAGGAGAAAGCTGAGCTCGGGTGATATATAGGGTTTATGTGATGGGGGATGGGACTGAGCTCGTGATTATATTTTTTATTTGAAAAGAAGAGAACGAGCTCTGTAAAATTTAGGGGTTTATATGATAGGGGAAAGAGAAGCGAGCTCTTGATATAAAAGGGTTTATATAAAGAGAGAGAAGCTGGGGCTTTTGGGGATATGGGGGGTTTTTATTGATAGAGGAGGGGAGCTAAAGCTCTGGGATATATAGGGTTTTTATATATAGAGGAAAAGTTAAAGCTCTTGATAAATGGGTTATGTGAAAAAAGGGAAGGTGCCAAACTGGTGAAATAAAGTAAAAGAAAACAAAAAAAAAAAAAAACCCCTTAAAATTTGGGGGCCCTCGGGTATTTTTTATGGGGGCATCACGCGGGATAAATTTTTGGTTACATACTAAAGATTGGACTTTTACAC